>QRFJ01000203.1:413561-697579 GCA_006176705.1 Cocos nucifera
GAAACCTTCCGTGGGAGAACTTCATGCCCCTTTGTCGGGGCTTCCTTGATGATGAGCTTCGAGGGGAGTTCGGCCTCGCTTGCGCGGGGAGGTCGTGGATGCGGTCGAACTTCGTTCCGCCTCCTTGCGAAACCTTCTGTGGGAGAAGTTCATGCCCCTCTGTCTGGGCTTCCTTAATGATGGGCTCGAGGGAGAGTTCGGCCTCGCTTGCGCCAAACTCATTCCGCTTTTCGTGAAACCTTCCGTGGGAGAACTTCATGCCCTTTTGTCGGGACTTCCTTGATGATGAACTTCGAGGGGAGTTCGGCTCGTTACGCCATGGAGGTCGTGGATGCGACCAAACTTCGTTCCGCCTCCTTGCGAAATCTTTCGCGGGAGAAGTTCATGCCCCTCTATCGGGGCTTCCTCGATGACAGGCTCGAGGGGAAGTTCGACCTCGCTTGCGCCGATCTTCATTCCGCTTTTCCGCGAAATCTTTCCACGGAAGAACTTCATGCCCCTTTGTTGGGCTTCCTTGATGATGAGCTTCGAGGGAAGTTCGGCCTCGCTTGCGCCATAGAGGTCCTAGATGCGGCCGAACTTCGTTCCACCTCCTTGCGAAACCTTCTACGGGAGAAGTTCATGCTCCTCTGTCGAGGCTTCCTCGATGATGGGTTTGAGGGGGAGTTCGGCCTCGCTTGCACCGAACTTTATTCCACTTTTTCGCGAAACTTTCCGCGGGAAAACTTCATGCCTCTTTGTCCGGACTTCCTTGACGACGAGCTCGAGGAAAAGCTCGGCTTTGCTTGCCCGAACTTCATTCCGCTTTCCCGCGAAACCCTCCGCGGGAGAACTTCATGCTTCTTTGTCCAGACTTCCTTGATGACGAGCTCGAGGGGGAGCTCGGCTTTGCTTGTCCGAACTTCACTCCACCTCCTGTGAATTTTTTGTAGTGGATTTCGTTGATGACATACTCGAGGGGGAGTTCGGTCTCGCTTGCGCCAAATTTCGTTCCGCTTCTACGGAAGAATTTTTGCTCTCCGTTTATCCTTAGGGCGATTGGTATGCCCGAATGCTCTTCCTTAACGTCGATTCCTCGCGTCCTCATGGCAGATTTGCTGGCAAAGTCTCCGTCGGGGGTTGTCACACGGCCAGCATCATCTCGACGGGGCCATAAATCCGACCAGCAGGTTGAACTGCTCCATGTCTGCGGTGGCTTTGTGTGGAACCTGGGCTGCCGGGGTTGAAATGGGAGCAGATGGACCTAGCGCGCAGGCCGCCGATCGCCGAGTCGAAGCTCTCCTGGGAGATATTTTCTCTTCGGAAAAGAACTCTAGTGAGGAAGAAGAGAGATCTCCGGAGAGGAAAGAGAGAAATCATCGTCGAGCACTCCTTTAAGAACAAGGGAACCTCAGAGGTTCATGCCCTTCCTCTAGTGCCATTCTGTTGACGTAGAATCTGATCGTCGTCAGAAGCAGCTGGAGCGGAGGTGGACGAGGTCGCCGTCGGAGACCTACAAAATAAAGTCCCGTCCGGAGCCGGTGGGGGGTGGCTCCGGCAGAACCCTCCGACAATCAAGTCAGCTCTGGCCAATAGGAATGCAGTGCTCGGGAATGATTTCCGCAGAGCTTAGAGTAGAAGAGAACTTAGAGCATAGATATCAGAGGTTAGAGATTAGAGGATAGCATATCTGAAGGATCCTTTTTATAGGCGGAGCTTGATAGTGACAACTGCAGCTGTCTGATAGTGGACCGCTCGAGGCTGCACCAGGTTTGATGTGGAGAGAATGGTGTCGTCAGATCGAAAGCGACAGTCATACCGTCCGACAGTGGTGGGCTGCTCGAGGTCTGGCGGAGCCACTATAGCGTTGCCTGTGGCAGACTGATGGTGACCGTTCATCCAGCTTTAATAGCCATGGCTCTCAGAAAGCAGGCATTGATCGATGGATTTTGGCATATATCGATTTTAGGGAAGTTCGGCTAAGGGAAAGCTCGGAAGGAGTTCGGTCGGAGAAGTGCGGAGGAAGTTTGGCTTTCACAAGCACCTGGCTGGAGGAGTGCGGCTAAGGCTCGGTCGCTGGGGAGTTCAGAAGGAGCTCGACCGGTGAGAAGTCCGGCCAGGGGACGACCGTCGAGGGGTTCACTGAGAAGTTCGGTCGAGGGACGGACTGCTGAGGAGTTCGGCCGCTGAGAGTCCGAAGGAGTTCGGTCGGCTGAGGAGTTCTGCCTGCTGTAGGAGTTCGGCTAAGATCCGTCCATTGAAGCTCTTCCGTGGCTACTGGTTGCATTAGGCTGAGCATCGAACTAGACTTCGGCAGGAGCAGGATTTATCCCCAACAGTAATATAGCCCAACCATTTATCTAGATCCTTCTACCAACATAAATCTTAAAGTGCTTCATTCGTTATCATATATCTATCTGCATAGATTATAAGATTCTTCATCCTCTATCATCCATCCGATTCTTCATCCTCTATCATCCATCCATCTAAACAGCTCTCAAAATACTTTGTTTCTCATCCACTTGCTTGCAGAAATCTTAAAGCTCTCCATTCCTATCATCCATCCATTTGCATAAATCTTAAAGCACTCTATCTTCTACCATTCATCTGCTTGCATAAATTTTGAAGCACTTCATCATCCTCTATCATAAATCCACTTACACAGATCTCAAAGTATTCCATTTTATCTCATCTATCCACTTAAACATATCTTAAAGCACTATCCTCTGTCAAACATCCACCTACATAGATCTCAAAGCACTACATCTTCTATCATATATACATCTATACAGATCTCAAAGCACTTTATTTACTATCATCCATCTGCTTGCATAGATCTCAAAGCACCCTATCATTCATCCACATGTACAAATCTCAAAGTACTCTTTCCTCTATCATCCATCCTTCTATACAAATCTCAAAATACTCCATCATCTATCATCCATCTATCTACATAGATGTCAAAGCACTTTATTTTATACAATCCATCGATCTCAAAGTGCTTCATCTTCAATTATTCATCTATTTGTATAGATCTCAAAGTGTTCATTCATTTTCTTGCATAGATCTCCAAGTGCTCTATCATCTATCATACATCCATCTACATAGATTTCAAATCGCTCCATCTTTTGTCATCCATTTACTTGTACGAATATCATGTCATCCTTCGTTATTCATCTGCTTGTATAGGTCTCATATTTCAATGCATTGCATTCTTTATTATTCATTCATCTACATAAATCTCAAAATACTCTATCATCTATCATCCATCCACCCGTACGATCTCAAAGCACTTCATCTTTTGTCATTAATTTATTTACATAGATTTCAAAGCACTTCATCCTCTGCCATTCATCTTGTTATATAAATCTCAAAATACTCTATCCTCTATCATCCATCTGCCTACAATAGATCTCAAAATACTCTATTCTTTATCATTCATTTACCTTCACATATCTCAAAGCACTTCCTTTAAATTCATACCTGAGCAAGAGTCCATTTCTAAGTCAATGGGAAGAATAATTTTAGAATTTAAAAAAAAAAAAAAAATCTAATTAGATGGTTGAGCCTACAATTCTATAATTCATAAGTTGGGCTAGTAAAATCATTAGGCTAGATTAAGTCTCTATCTACAATCATCTTAGACTATCTTTTATATAGTCTGGTTGAATCTCATAGAGAAAAAAAAAAAATCTCAGCAGGTTATTTTTTTCTCCCTATGAGATTCGGATCAGTCTACTTCAAAGGCCTTAAGTATTGGAAACTTAAGCCAAGCTTAGGCTATTTTTTTTCTAGTGCATGTCCGAACTCAGGAATCCCATAAGATTTTGGGCCTGCACATCCAAACAGACCATCAAGTGATCCTCATATGGTGACATGTTATAATAGAACAATGAATTTGAAGTTTTGTAGTTGATTCCTTTACATTTTTAGAATCTACGAATAGTCCAAATTCAAAGAGGCCTATCTGCAATTTTTCTATATTTTATCGTTGAAGATCCTGAACAGGTAAATGGACACCTACCACGTCTTCTGGGAGTTCAAAGCGGACTGAAATCATGTTCACAAGAGGCATAGGCGGGTTTTTTTTTTTTTTTTTTTTTTTTTTTTGAGCCCTGATTTGTTCACTGGCAAACTCGATTTTTAATTTCTTGGTTTATACCAGGGGTTCATATCTTTTTCTATTTTATTAAGTCCTGGTTGGGGTGATATCACCTAGACCTCGTGCTAGGATTTGTATTGGATGGGCTTTGAAGGTAGCACACAGCATTTGTTTTTAATTTCTTGGTTTATATCAGGGGTTCATTTCTTTGACAGAAAATAACGGTTTGGAATTTTGGTGTTTAGCTTAATCAACAAAAGCAAGCACTCAAAAGGATAAAAAAAATTTGAAAAATTACAGAAATACCTCCTTAATTTTGGACTAATCTCAAAAATCCCTGTCGACTTTAAAAATGCCAAACAAATCTATCAAGTTAGCAAACAATTTCAATAAAGTCATGCCGTTAACCTTTGATCATAGAGTGACGGATGATATAAAATTATAGTATAATCAAGCTGCTTTTCGTATCATAAAAGGATTCCATTGTACCACAGTATCAAGATACTTCTACTCATGAGAATCCACCATAGGATCATCCATCATGCAAATCTCAAAGTACTCCAAACTTCATTGCACAACGGTATCAAAGGGTATCAAAGTGCATGACCAGGATCATCCATCTATCCACATATATCTCAAGGTGACTGGTAGATGATCTATATTATTCATCTATTTGTACATATCTCAAAATAATTAGTGGATGATCAGAATTATTCAACCAAAAGCATTGACCTCAAAGCAACTATAGATGATCTAGACATTCATCCGCTCATAGGTCTCAATGCAGCCATTGATGATCCAAATATTCATCCATCTGCTCATAGGTCTCAATGCAGCCATTGATGATCCAAATATTCATCCATCTGCACAAACATCAAAAAAACTACAAATAATGCAGACAGTCATCTATCTACATAGATCTCATAGATCTCAAAGCAATCATGGATAATCCAAATATTCATACATATGTACAAACCTCAAAGTAACCATGAGTAATCCAAATATTTATTTGCTTGCATAGATATCAAAGCAGTATGGACAATCTAGATATTCCTCAACCAATGCATATCTTAAAGCAACAATGGACAAATAAATATTGATCCACCTATATAGATCTCAAAGTAATCATCGACAATCCGGATATTCATCCACCTATACAAATTTCAAAGCAACCATGGACGATTTAGATGCTCATCTACTTAAATCTTAAAACAATCGTGGATGATTAGATATTCATCTACTTGCACAAATCTTAAAGCAACATGAACGATTTAGATATTCCTCCCACACAAAACTCAAAGAAAATGCGAGTGATCTAAATATTCATTTATCTGCATAGATCTCAAAGCAATCACTAAAAATCTAGATATTCCTTCATTGCATAAATCTCAAAGTAATCATGGATGAAACATATATTCATCCATCTGCATAAATCTCTACCTGCATATATCTCAAAGCAATCACGGATGATCCAGAGATTTCTTTATCTGCATAGATCTCAAAACAATCATAGATGATCCAAATATTCATCTATGTGAACAAATCTCAAAGCAACTATGGAATACCCAAATATTCATTCGCTTGAATAGATCTCTAAGGCAACTATGGATAATTTAGATATTCCCTCACCTGTGCATATCTCAAAGTAATTATGAACAATTCAGATATTCATCCACCCGCATTGATCTCAAAATAACCATGGAATTCCAAAGATTGATCTACTTGCATAGATGTCAAAGGCACTAATGGATGATCTAGATTATCAATCTATATGCACAAATCTCAAAGCGACCACATAGACAATCCCACTTATTCATCTTTTTGCATAAATCTCAAAGTGATCAATGAATATCTTGATCACCCATGGTTGCTTTGAGATCTATGCAAGCAAATGAATAATCCTAATCATCCATTGATTGCTTTGAGATTTGTGCTAGTGAATGAGCATCTAGATCTCCGTGGTTGCTTTAGATCTAGGTAGGTAGGTGAATATTTGAATTATCTATTATTATTTTGATATCTGTGCTAACGGATGAATATCTGAATCATCTACTATTCCTTTGAGATTTGCAAAGGTAGATGAATAATTCTAATCATCCAGTGATTACTTTGATATCTATGCAGATAGTTGAATATTTGGATAATCCATAGTTGCTTCAAGATCTATGCAAATAAATAAACATCCAAATCATCTATAGTTACTTTGAGATCTACACATGTGCATGAATATTTGGATCATCAATGGCTGCTTTAAAACCTATGCAGTTGAATGAATATCTAGATGATCCATAGTTGCTTTGAAATATAAGATGGATAAATATCTAGATCGTGATGCTTTGAGATCCATGCAAATAGATGAACGTTTTGGATCATCTATAGTTGTTTTGAGATTTATTCATACAAAGGAATATCTAAATCATTCATGGTTGCTTTAAGATCTATGCATGTAGATGAATATCTAGATCATTCATGGTCACTTTGAAATACATGTAGGTCAATTAATATTTGAATTATTCATGGTTGTTTCGAGATCTGTGTAGGCGGATGAATAATCTAGTTCATCCACTAATAGCTTTGAGATCTATGCAAAAGAATGAATAATGTGGATCATCAATGCGGTCATTTTGAGATTTGTGCAGCCAAATTAATAATCTAAATCTTTCATTTGTTGCTTTGAGATCTAGGGATGTCGATGGATGATTTTAGTCATACATTAGCATTTTGAGATGAAATCTGCACAGATGGATGAAGAAAGAAGTTTGGAGAACTTTAAGATTTATGCAATGGATGATCTAAATCTTCATCCACCTACATACATCTTAAAACAACCACATGAATGATCTAAATATTTATTTGTTTGACTAATCTTAAAGTGGTCATATAGATGATCTAAATTATTCATCTATATGCATAGATCTTAAATTAGAAATAGGCTAAAAGAAGGAGAGGACATTTTAATCAATTGAAATGGCAGACTAACATCATCTACCGGTTGGAGAGTCCTAACACTAGTTTGCAATAGTTTGCAAACTTGAAGGACAAATTTCACACTTTTTTAAAGTCAAGAGGATGTTTTTGAGATTGTTCCAAAGTTGGAAGAATATTTTTATAATTTTTCCAAATATTTAAAAATAGATAAGTGCGACTCATACATGGGGTGCAATTCATACATGGGATGCCTTTATGAATGGAGTCAAGATGTAAATTTTGAAGTATGTACCAAAAGCAGGCGATTAAAAAGTACGGTAAAGTTATAATGTGAATAAAATATTAGTAAATAACTTACAGAAGTCGGTAAAATCCTACATGATATATGCTAGAAGATTTCTGGATCAGGACGGAAAGATATCTTAAATACTTGAAAGCACAACGAGCCCATGTAATGATAAGATGAAAAATAACAATTTTGAAAAAATTCTTGATGTACATCAAAGAAAAAGATCTTTATGATTTGAAATAATTTATAACTGTCATAAATTACCTAAAACTATTTCATAATTACAGGAACAAAATGTCCACTTTTGTGGTGATTTCTCTTAAAGGGAGGTTAAACAACTACGGACAACTGCATTAAAATTTGTACAGGGATTCAGGGAGAAATGAACCTCCTGTAGTATTTTGGAGACCAACGAACGTATGCGTACCAAATAGAAGGTTTGAAGTAATTGGGGCTAAAGCGTCATTTTAATATCCTAGTTAAATATGGGGTCTGATATATGCAATGCATGCAAGAGATGCATCGATTACTACCAAACGCATAGAGGTGGAGTCCTGCTTTTCTTAGAGTAATCGCAAAAGTGGAGTCATGGCATTGCCATAACGTGGAGATGACACATGGCGTCTTAGTTAGATGACCTGATTTCTTTAGGAGCCCAACCCATTCCACAAGCCCAATGGTTTTCACCTCCCAAAACAAGTAACCGAAAAACTGAGAGAAATCGATCGACAGAGGGTTCGGGCATGCAGATGAAAGAGAGAGTTGGGAGTATTTTGAGATTTATGCGCACCATGATCCAAACCCAATGAGCAATCTTCTGCTCCACACCATGCTGCCACATCACCGAGTAGGTAGGATCTGCTAAGAATGTTTTAGGCCAGGACACCTGAATTACACTTGTCGATCAAGCTCTCTACATGATATGCGGTCATTCCTATTTAACTCTGGCCAAACAATTGAAGGCCTTCCAATTAGTTTGTGAAGCAAATAACGAAAAAAGAATATCCAAGTTAAACATTCCATCGCCAAACATGTAGACGATAACCTTTTAATTCATGAGTGCTAATAATTTAATGCAAAAGGACTATGGCACTCGGAAATCAGGCCAAAGAGTAATCTCCATGGCTAGGGGTGCTGACTCGTCTGATCGATCCAAGTTTTGCAGTTTTCAGGTGGAATCCATTGAAGGATTGGTTCGGATCCAGGTCAGGGTCACAAAACTGTGTGGAGGGTTTAAGCCGGAGATCAGGTTCTAGTATAGCATATATAAGATACCAAATATTAAATATTAAGGAGTTAATTAAGCTAAAAAAAATCCAAACTTTATGAAGTACATCAATGAAGCATCCTGTGCATACTACAAAATTTAAATCGTAAATTATGAGCACTTGATAATTAACTATATCGATGAACTAAAAAATTTAAAATTAGATTTTACTTAATAAATACCCAACACGCACGCTTAGAGCCTGGTATGACTTTGATTTTACCTAAAGTCCAGTTTAAATACCCAACATGCACACTTAAAGTCCTTTATAAATACATGAGCAGGCACATGAGCTTTGTTACTGATATTTTAGTAACAAATTCAATAAATATGTGTTGCTTCATGTATTGATTTTTTTTGAAAAGCTGGTGTGCACGAGTTGCGTATTTGAAGAATATGTTGGATCCATCAACCATCCTGCATTTTATTTGTGGTATCTTATTTATTTTATAGGATAAATAGTGAAAAAAGGTTCTTAATCTCAACATTATCTCTAAATAAATTAAGAAATCATATGTTTTCTGTAACTCACGACTAAATTTGATTTTCTATTAACCAATGATGTGAGACTGTTAACATCTGAAATCCAATAGACAGCATCATTGTGGTAATAATCTTAATGCCAAAAGAATCATTACTACAAGGCACAGAGGAAAGTCATAAACATCTATACCAAAAAATCTATTTTCAATGAAATGAAAAGGACCTATCTAGTAGAATTGTAACCATAAAATATGATCCTAATCGAAATGCATGCTGAATTATCTCAACAAATAAATAATTATAGGAGAAATACAATTAATAGCAAACAGCATGATCCTAATCGAAATGCATGCTAAATTATCTCAACAAATAAAGAATTATAGGAGCAAAGCATTGATACAATTAATAGCAAACAACAATTCTAAGTTAATAAAATAAGAAAACATTATACAGGGTTATAACGTACGTACGTATGTATATATACATGCATGCATTCAGGTAACTAATATGAGTTTGAATCATGTATAACATCCTCCAACCCAAATTAAAAGTGTCAACGGTTTGACAACCTACATAGCAGAGAAAAATTGCTGACTGGAACAAGCAACTCAAATTTTCTTCCCAAATTAGTTCCTATCAAGTCTTCACATACATCATTTTGCATTTTGGTGTACGATTTCATCATGCAACATTAATTGAGCTATTTCACAGCCGCCCCATGGACTTGCAGTGGTTAATGATGATCCAATACATGAAGAGATCTGATATCTGAATAACTCCAACCATGATTTTTAATCAAATGAATTGTCTCCAAATATTTTTTATAGCTCGTAATATTTCAAGTTCATATTTTAAGTGCCAAGTTAAAGCATTCCATGTGACCAAAAAAGTACAGTTTTTCATGTATCCCACCATCAGTCCTTTCTGCCCCTTCTACATTTAGAGTAGCACAATGAAAGCTAGCACTTCTATCCGGTAAATTGCTTAAATGAAGAATGCTAATGGCACTTATATAGCTCACGAGAACAATAACTTCATGTCACTGGTTTCTTCTTCATTGTCCAAAAGGCAGCAAAGTATCGATTCTGCAAGTCAGAAGCAACAATGAGATGTCTGCCCGTTACAACAGCATTGTAAAATACCTGGTCTAAACTTCCACTTCAATTACATAAAAATATAGGTGTTCTCAGAAATTAGAGCACTTCGATCTATGCATGTGTACTCAGCATCCTGATGAGAGTTTAAGTGCAGGGTATTCCACTCAGCCATACAGTCTAGGTTAAGGGCCATGTAGAATTTCATAATCAAAAACAGGTTGCACAGGTAACAGCTCAGGACTTTGATAGCACCCAGACAATTACTGCTGTATGCGATTTGGCAGAGTAAGGAGGCTTGGCTTTGATTATCCATGATCATAAAATATGAAGATGTGCTATATAGTTCTTAACATTTTCCTCAATTGAGTGATGATCAAAAAATGGGTGTGCTGCAGATTAAAATAATTGTAATATGTCGAATGGATGATGATGAATACAGATCTGCAGTTACTTTTTATCAAGGAGCACAAAATGTGAAAATTAACCAAAAGCTAACAGGCTTACTTGCATCATTGATCGAGGATTTGCAGTGTAAGTTGTCTCAATGATTTTCTCTATCTGCGGTACATGGAACAAATACATGGAAACATGAATCACTGAACTTATCTAAAATCCATGAAGTTAAAAATTAGTTGTAGCTACCTCCATTTCAAATCCATAATGGAACGCGACTTTCTTCACATCTTCCAAACTGAGTTCAATGGACATTTCCTGGATGTCAGAGGAGAACAAGTTACAGCTAGCTCATTAATTAAAAAAAAAAACAACCCATTATATGTCTTATCTGCACTTGAAATCATATACACATACATCATCAGGTGAGTATGAGTCTGCAAAGTGATAAAGTAGAGGGCCCAAATTTATCCAGACCTGTTAGTGTAACACGAAGTATGAACCATTCATACCATTAGAAGACAATACTTATTACTTACAGAGAAATGAGGCACAAAAACTACTGGTTAAAAATTTGCATTTGCTTACAAATCATTTGAGAAAAAAAATGGGTAAGGTTCAGGAATCTCTGAAAAGTTACTAAATGCAGAAGTTTATTCTAAAGAATCTAAACAGTTTCAAGAAAACTTACTCCTCCACTTTTGAGAAGTTTTGATATTATTTCAATGTACTCAACAATGTTATGTGCCGTATCCAGGAAGAAACATGTTACAACAGCATCCCAAAATGCTGCAAGAACAAATGGAGTGCAGTAATCATATGAAAGAATTTCAGCACAATTATATTGTTAAAGTACACGAACTGAAATTAAATCCAGAAAAACTCCTGCTGGATTGCAATTACAAAAGCGATAAACCTGGTAATCAACTCTTAGTGGGGGAAACAGATTGCAGCAAGCTTTCAAATTTTTAATATATATCATAAGCCATAAGATGCAACTTTTGGATTTTTTTTTTTTTTTTTTTTGGTGGGGTGGGGAGGCGGAGCATGCCTTGCTTGACCTATGCATATGGGGTCAGCTTTGTGAATCCTCCACGGCTTGATAAGATGACTTCTTGTGTCCTAAATTTCAAGTCCCTATGAAATTACAAGGAGTCACAATTGAGTTCCTTGCAAGAGTTGCAACCAAAGAAGAGACAGCTCTTCAACCCTTCTTTTTTTCCCATCTCTTTTTTAACAACTTGTGGTAACCTCATTTATAAAGCTGCACCAACTCTATAAAGTAAACTTATGAGCAAGGTTCACCATCGTAATACTGGACCCATAATAGTACCATCCTATTATAGTATCGGTACACAATTCAGTATGATATGAGACAGTATACCAACTGCTGATATGGTACAAGATAGTATACTGGAATGGGACCGGTACGATGACCATGCTTACAAGACTCCTACCAAAAGGTCATGTACAGCTAACATTTTACCTGTCTAAATCAACCACTCACTTCAAAAATGCATGTTTGATTATTTAAACTATAATCTGGAATCCCAACACGCTACTGATGTCCTAATTTCATGGTCTAAAGCAAAGTTTCAGTTTTCATTGTGTATCTATTATTTAAAGAAAAGGGATCTTCTAAGCATGATCATTGAGCTAATCATAAAATTGTCTTCTTAAAATCTAATTCCAATTATACCTTCTTGACTTTCATCATTATAGACCTCAACAAAGTCACCACCACACATAGAAAAGCCTTCAGTAATTCCTGCACTGTTGGTGATTCAAGGGCAATAGTAACAAGAGAGGATAAGACATGTCAAACAACAAAGATAAAAAAAGCTAAGAAGGTGTGTTATCGGATACAAACATATGTATAGAAGGAACATAATAAAGGATCAAATATATAGGCAAACACAGAATAACAATTCTACCCACCATTTTTAAATACTGATTGGCAATAATATGGATGTCAGACTTTACCTACATTATAAATAATGACAAAATTAACATGAATCATCAAAACATCACATTGTACTGCAAACTGAGAGTGCTTAGGCAATTAATAATGTAATGGCTTGAGTGTGATAATATGAAACATTTAAAATATGTAGGAACCAGAAAGAAATGTTTCTAAGTATTCTTTTGTCAATGCATCAAGTAGCCCTAAAACAAATGGATTTCAATAAGAAAACGTACGTTTTATATGTGGGATGTATAAATCAAGAATCACATTGTTAACCATGATCAACTTAACTTCAAACACATGAATCAATTCAAACAATTTAGCTTCTTCCAAACCATAAACAAAAGCAAACTATTTATCTTGTTATCAAAAAAATGACCAATCTACCACCACTGAGTGCATGATAACATAGTGAAAACAGTCCAAAACATGAACTCTATACTTGCTTGACATTTCAGATATTGCCTATCATCACTGATGAACTAGATTAATTTAGATAATGCATCATGTCATTTGCACCAGTAGTATTTAAGGTTTGATCCCCAAATTATAATAGTCATAATGAAGCTGCACATTTGACAACATGTAATGCCGAACTGCCTGAACCACTTGGTTTGAGGCGTACCAAAACATACTGTCCCCAAACCAGGATGGTACAACCATTTGGCTTGGGACAGCAGCCAAATTGGTAGTTCAGGCCCAAACCAAGTTGAACCACCCATTTTGGCTCGATTCAAGGTGGTTTGGCCCTCCCTTCCCCTTAAATGATTGAAAGGGAGGCAAAGAAAGATTCCTGTGCCTTCTCCGCCTCACCACCCTTATTTTTTTCAACCAAAAAAATCCGGAAAAGGGTGAATTTTTGTGGATTTAGCTTAGATACAACCACAAAATAGGTAGAAGGGCCTTCTCCCCTTCCCTCTCCTCTCCTTTTTCTTTTTCATGCCGAAAATCAGCAACAAATGAAGAAAATGAGGAAAAGTCATGCTAGATGTCCGAGTTTTGGCATGATTTCATGATGTACTGTAGCTCCACAGATGATCTATACAATGCAGCCAAAGTAATAATTTTTTGATAAATCTATAAATTTATAGATTAAAAATATATATTTTCATATTAAAAAATAACAATAAATAAAATAATATCCTAAAAAATTCTGTAAAATTGGTTGCATGTTTCGCGGAATGCATGCTACTTTCTATCTCAATTCAGTAGTAATTTATCTAAATTTGGGCATGATCATGCGCATAGAGATCTAGGCTCAAATTTAAATAAATTTGAAAAATAAGTGGTCACTTGTGCATGTGATGGGCTAAGAAAAATATATGAACCACCACTAATAAGGTGCCATGTTGATCCAAATTAAAATTATTTTTCTAGATATTTCATAATTAAATATTATTTTTTAATTAAGTATTATATTTAAATTAAAAATAATTAAAAATTTTAATAATATAAAAAATGAATATATGAAAAATTCAAAGTCCTATGAGCTCAACTAGTCCATCTTTGCCCTTATACACAACAAATAGAGAAGCCTCTCACGTAGAAGCGCTTGAATAATCTTGCATATATCCATTACAATCTACAGCTCAAATTGAAGTGTATTGAAGAGGAAGTAGAGCTAAAATATGATAATCCACTTCACAATAACTTTGTATATGATTAAGAGGATCGGATAATTAGTTGGCTTGAGTGCAATTAGCTACAGCTATAGCAAGATGAGCCAAAATCACCTTCTCAACCTGCCAATTTCATAGCAAGAGAAGCTGGGTTGGATACGACCAACGAACAAAATGACACATGCTATGCTCACATCTAGACAAGTAGTCTCAAAGGTTAGAAAGAAGCCGATCATTGCAAGGCTTCATGTCCAAGACAATCTGAGAAAAGCCCACCAGAATACCTAATCTACTCAAGGTGATGGGTGCAATTGATGGAGCCAACAGAGCTAGGCAGATGGAAGCATCCAGAAAGGATGCAGGTCAACAAGAAAGGAAAAGGACAAAAAGCTATAGTTCCATTGGAAAGAGACAACAAGAAGTCAGTTTACTTAGAGACTAGGGAAACTTAGATGACCGATTGTCCAAATCATTCCGCATTACCCATGATAATGACAATCCTAGCAATGATGCTTTTGGTGACTAGGGAGGTAATGGTGGATGTCGCATGATTAGAATGACTCATAGCCTAGGATCTTCAACTCACTACGAGTCTCGGTTCATTCATGCCATCAAAGATAGAGACCACAATGCACAACTTGGTAAAGCCCACAAGCATATCATTCCATATGGGAGAGATTCATCGAGGTTGTTCAGAACATGATGCTACTGCTGCATATTACCTTGCACATGGAATAGAATTCTTGAATGTATCTATATCCGAGTCATACACCAAGGCCTATTCCACATAGCTAGGCAATGACCCACATGGATGTCCTTCATCTCAGGCATCATATTAAAAACTATCCTCCACAGCCTTGGTCGACTTACAAGTCAGATTTTGTTGTCACGATCTTCAAATGGCTAGCCCGATACTAGACAGGGGATCGGTATTAGGATGGCTATCGGCAAGCACACATTACGGAATGCAAAAATATGAGATAGTTCTCTTGGAAGTTTGAAGTAATATCCCAAATCCGGACTATGATCGCAATCCTGATATCTACGAGAGACATCAATACTCTACAAAATTTTAGGTGTCGGTACATATTTTGTAATTTACATCCATTAAATCAACTCCATTTGATATATTGTATATACATTCACTTATAAATAGTTTAATTGTACTTCAATTCCCCCACTTCATGAGCAAAGACATTACAATAACGTCAAAATTATAAATTAAACAACCATAATCATCAAAATATCACATGAAAAAAAAAAGACCGAAAAAAATTGAGAAAACAAAAAATAAAGAAAATGTCATACCAGTCAGATGACCAATATGCCATCCCATACCATGCATCTGTACAGTACCATACCATACCAATGGCTGATCAATACGGCACTCGATACCAGTTTGGCAATCATTGTTTGACACAACTACACCCAAGCATATATACATATAAATATGCATTAGAGACATGTGACGGATGCTGTTCATATTTGACAATGTTGGACATGTTTATTAAATTCTTATAACCTTCTCTCTTGTTTTTGGGCACAATATGACCACCTCTCTTTCATTGCATTATGAAATGGCAGGTATTGCCACATATTATCACTTAATTTGAAGGGTATTATAGAAATCAGACAATGGTAAATTTGAAGGACAAACATAATGCCACAGCAATCCAACCAATCTTCATCCTTTCTGTTAATAAATTTGCAGACTATCATCTAGAGAAAAGCTTACAGACAGAATAATTTGCAATTATGATCAGTTATTACTTAATCATTATGTAATCAATGTGATACTCTCAACAGTGGATAGCACAACACATGACATTTTTCTTCTTATCGTATTAAAATTTGCAGATTACCATCTAAAGAAAAGCTTATATATAGAATAGTTTGCAATCATGATTAGTTATTATTTAAACATTATATAATCAATGTGAAAAATCTCAAAAGTGGATGGCAAAACACAAGGCCTTTTCTCTTGTTATTGTGTTATAATATGTCACACAGGGAACTATGTGTTGTAAAGAATGGTTTTGGCATGATATAGGAAAAGCATGTTCAAGAATGTGATAACACCAACTTCTCCTATTGGTATTCTGTTTTCTTGCAATCCTCCCCTTGCAGGACCCACTCATCCCCTATGGTAGATGGTCTTGGTTGCCATCTTCAGATATAAATTAGTGGTTCAGTAAAATGATACATATCAAATTTGCAAGTGAGACTTTTCCTGAGGCGATATTTGAGGCAAGGTATGTAGCAACTTAATGCAATGATGTAACAGGTAGGGGTTATCAACCCTGATTTGTTCATGCAGTAGTACAGTACGAGACATGGTACACCCCCTGTATCAACTCACGGTTCACTAGACCAAACAATGCCTCCATGATGATATGGCATGCACTAGGCATCAAGCCAGTATAGTATGGTTGAACTTTCAAACCTGGGACTCAAGGTTAACTTCAAGATCCATTAGATGCATCAGACCCTCATTCCTTGGACTCAAGGTAAAGATCCAACACCTTGGTCTTTGATCGTACAGCCAGAATTAGGACAACACTTGGAGTGCTATGACATCTGATTTCTTATAGTATAAAGCAGAACCTTTCCATGTTGACAACATTGAAGGGACAAATTATATTGATAAACATTTCCTCGATATTTAGGCTTTTTCACCATCCAGCTTTATTCAGTTCTGTGCCATTTAATTTAAAAGATTAAGCATCCAACTAGTCAGTTATTGTGCAACTACTAATGGCTTACGATTAAAGTTTTCAACCTTTTGGATGGGGACCCTACCATTATTGGCCTCAATATGTTTGAGAGTTCATGATATTAGCATGAAAAAGATGAAAGGAGTTTGGAGCATGGAAAGTGTGGAGGAAGTATTGAGATGGTATTTTCTTGGGTGGTCTTTAATATCATATCGTAGGAAGTGGATCAAGAACCGACCATCCACAAGATTATGTAAAACTTCGGCTTTGAGCCTTTAGGATGCGTCCAACAGTTATTTACTGGGTAGATTCACCACTCTAAATCAATTCCAAATATGGGCTCCTGTAAGCCAAGCGTGCCCTTATAGACAGGATTTTCCACTTTCCACTGTCCAACAAGTAAATAACAGTTAATTTAAACTATGGATGACTTGGCCTTGTAATGGTCCGTCCTTTTGATGATGCATGGTAAATAAGCTTCAAGTGTTTTCTGTCTTTTGGAGCTTGTTTAAGTGTCACATGAATAAAAGAATCTTTTGCAACAAAAGAAAATGAAGGAACAGCTTTTCAAATATTATCCATCTTTTGGAACTTGTTAAAGTGTCACATAAAAAAAAGAATCTTTTGCGACAAAAGAAAATGAAAGAACAGCTGGCTGGTGATGCTGGCATTAAACTTTCAAGTCAAACCAACTATGAAGAAAGTGATGAATAACCAACTGGGCAATGAAGGGCCATAAGTATAGAGGGTTATAAATTCTGAAAGTGGATCAGGAAAATGGTATGAGGTGATGGTAGGATATATGGTGAGGAAAAATCCAAAAGACTTGCATTGAATAAAGCCTTGACTTTTGATGGAAACAAACAGGTCCAAAAAATTTCTATATAATAAAGACAAAGTGAATGGCATAAGGTTGGTTGTTTATGGTTAAAACTTATAACAAAGGTAGTCCAAAATTCCAATTAGAAGAGCCTTTCATATTACCACTTTCCACACTTTACTTTCACCTAAATTTTTTAAGCACCATCAGCCCATCAAATGGCATCAATTTTCTTCAGATTGGTAGAGTGATAAAAGCAACATCAAGTATGGGATGAATGATAGGGGGTTCTTAACAAGAAAATGTGGCTAAAACATACTAATATCATGCCCTTCAAAGATTCTTAAAAAAGATAAATAAGTAAACATTATGTATAGGAAAAAAAATAGATTAACAGTCACACCATTATAAGAAAAATTAATATAGGTTAAGCACCAAATACCTTGCTGGATGAATATCTGGAAATGAAACGGGCCGAAGTTGGTCATTGTCCGAAAGAGAATTACAATTGCTATGGATCCAAGGATAAATCGTCCATTCATTAACCACTTGAGTACTGACAAAAGAGCAAAGAATTTGACTTAACTGGATTGCATAAGAATGAAGAATAAAGAATTACACGATATTTGATTCTGATCTTCAGATTGCCTAGAAGGTTAATGAGATGAAACAACTCAAAAGCAATCTTAATAACCGACTTACTGGTTGAGGATAAAATTTGAGCAGATCATCATATAATATGAGAATTCATTTCCTTGGCTTATAAAACCTGTTCAATGAAGGCAATGACTGGTAACTACTAAGCAACAAAGAAAAGTAGTTATTGATTTCTGCTGTAGAATTTTCTGCATACCAAGACATGAAATTTCCAAAGCTAGCCTCCCAAGTCCAGCACCAGGAACTAAACAACAAGGAGGCCTACAAAAGTTAAAAAATACAGGTTAAAGTAACCACTAATTAATGACAGCAAGGCATCGTTCCCAATTTATACAATAAGTATAGCTGCTCCATTCATATAACATACATGGTAACAAGGTCCGCAAGACCGGTATTGGGAATCATATTGGTACGTTACTAATTCAGTAAGGCATTGTACATATGGTCTCAACATTTTTTTCTCACTTCCAACTATGATACTGCCTGAACCATACCACAAAGTATGGAGCAGTTCCGCTTGGTTCGAACCCGTAGGACTGGCTCAGCCCATATACCAAATAAAACCTTGGTGCCATACTCGGTACCTTACCAGTACGGCATGAGATGGTTGGTATGGGACTGTGAGGGTTAGGACGACAGACCTTGCATGTCAGAGTTTTTCAACAGAAGATCAATAGGATCTTCATCAATCAGGTGGAAAAAAATGTAGAGGATAATAAAATAAATGCAAGGAACTCTACATGCTGCCAAATGTTATGCCTAAACAACTAGGAAGTCATGAGAAAATTGGTCAGAGATATGATTCGATGAAGATGCTAAAGTATCAATTTATCTTATGGCATCACCTCTATTTCAAGAAAACATCATTATATTTCATCTACTTTCTTCCTAGCAAAATTCTCTATCATACTAATTACAGGATAACGTATGTATATTCCAGATTCAAAACTTAAATATTTTTTGATATTGTGAAGATCTGTATTCTCTATAATTTGATTTACCATAACATTCCATGCCTTCTTAGTTTAACAGATAAAGTGATAGTTCTCCAAAATTAACAGTGGCTGCCAATGGAAATAGAGTACCTTTCCTTAGATCGATCTGGAAATAGGCGATTAAGCTCTGCAAGGATAGGCATATAACATTGGTCACGTTCCTTTTGACCCTATGGAATAATAAGAAACAAAAATTAGGAAAAAAAAATCCTTTTGCAATTAGAGGAAAGCTCATGGGAAATAAAAGGAACTACCCAACTTTGCAGTATATGTCATACTAAAGCCTAAGAGATAAGTACCTCTGCTGCCCAGTCTCTGACTATGTTCCTTATGATACATCTTACCTGATATGAGCAAGAGAGGACAAGAAGTATTTAGACATGAGTTGAATTCTCCAAAGAAAACATGCATATAGCGTTCTTTTAGAAAAACAAACAACCAGAAGTCCCAATAGAGATAAGAGTAACTAACAAAATATATGAAGCTCAAATTCCAATAAAAATTTAAAATGGATCAAACAAAATCCTCATGTCAAATGGTACTGGACGGGTTGGCAGCAGACGATACAGGGTCGTTTTGCTTGGTTCAGACAATATGGACTGGTTCAGCTCATATATTGAACCGAACCTCGCTACCTTATTGGTACAATATGATATGGTCAGTACAAGGTGGTAGGACTTGATATGGCAGACCTTGCTTTAGAGAGCTAAGAATGTAAATAAAGCACATACACAAAGGATACACTAAAACAGGAGCCAAAATCATCTGAAAAATTACATGCAGTGAACCACAGCATGCCAATAATTGTCTAGTTAAAAAAGCTTGTCAGCTACAACGATATGCCAATTAATATAAAAATATTCAAAAAAATTCTAAAATTAATTAAATACAACCGGACACTGCAGATCTATATTCGAATACCAAGAAAAGAATCATTGTCACATGCTCTTCATAAGTACCAATTATAATTTTTCATTATTATCTTTAAGACTTTGAATAGTTAAATGAAAGTAAAAGAACCAGACAAGGCATAGAATACGTGTGCTATGTCAAACAAATGTTACACTCAAGGGAGCAGCATTGTCGCCACAGCATGATATTATAACCAAGGCTGATGTGATAATAAAAAAACCATGTGCTTGGGACATTCCAGACCTTATTATTTTCTATCTTTCCATAGAAAGTCTTGTTTGTTGTATATCGATGTGTTTTTCCATTTACAAGACTTACCAGGTTTCAAAAATCAAAAATAATCATGGTGCTTGAAAGAAGTACAGGCAAATGGTTGACTGTGAGCAGTAAATTTATGCTTACTAGAATGTGTCAGCTCATATAGCTGAAGGTTGGTATGGGTAGAGAATGGATTAAAGATCCAGAAAGCACTTACATTACAGAATTTTACATCTTCAAGGAGGCCTTTATGGGAACATGTTGGTACAAAAAGGTAACTTCAGAGAGAGTACTTTAAGAATTAAAAGAAACTAATATAGATTATCACAGTTGCACTATATTTATAAAAAAGAGGGCAAACCATCGGTACATACAGCTGAAACAAAAGCAGATGCTGATATTTATGTAATAATTTGGGCATGAAAAGGTGAGAAAGATATCAATGAAATATCTAATACAAAAAGAGCAAAAATACAAATCACGCAAAGTCAGTTTTGGTGAAAAAATATGCAAATACTATTTAGACTGTGTTTAAATGTTTTTAGTCTCAAAATCATATGTTTACTCTTTTCCTAGATTTAAAATTTTTGGATTTTGGAAGCTGAGATTTTATATAAGGTGTTAGGTTGTTAAATGAAGGCGGCTCAAAAATTGTATTATGTAAGGAAAGGAAAATGAATTTGAAATATTCTGCTCAAAGTAGAAATTCGCAAATTACTTAGTTTTAGGACTTTCATGAAATTTCATTACACCAACACAATGCTATTACAAAATTAACACTTGTAATTTCATCAATCATTTAATTTCAGGAAATATCAAAATTTGTTTGCACATGCAAGCAACCCCTTAACATGGAGATGACTTGTCCAATAAACCTTGAAGAAGGGTTACATTCGACATGGAGAAACCAGGCATTGTGAGATTCACACAGCCAAAGTGGTGGTAAGCCATAAGCTTCAAAGATATGTGCATAGTTAGGCATAAGGACCTCATGATATTCCGATACAATTTTGTAAGCTTATTAGTGAAATTTGATTGCTTTAGGATCACTAACTTATTAGTGAAATTAGATTGCATTAGGTGACTAATGTATGGAATGTGATCCTAGACAATGAAGTTGCCTGATGAAATGACTATAGTCTAATACTTAAAAAGTTCAAGAAACATGCAAAATTCTACAAATGATTGTCTCATGCTGAGATGAATAAAGGCAGGTTGGCCTCTCTGCTAGTTCCCCTTTGGCTTTAAAGAAACTCCCCCTTGGATCAAATTGGCATATGGGAACTCTCAGCGAAGATCCTAAGCCATACTCCAAATGTGGAACAAAGATTAAAGCTTGTGACAAGCAAATGCAATTCGTACTAAGAAAATCAATATTTGCAAAGGATTTGATGCTCAGGCAGATCCAAGAGATTTAACATATAAGGTTACCTAGTAGACTGCACCAGTTTGAGGTGTCCTACAATGCTACATCAAGGTTACTCAAGAGACATTAGGGTGCAAAAATGAGCATACAGAAACCTATAGCAAGAGCAATGCATCTCTAACATCAGACATTGCAGGAACTATAAACCTGAAGCCCGTGTTTCTTCATAATAGTCATGGTATTCATGCAAATACTCAAAACAGAAACCCTCAGCAGCCCTTAACACATGCTATTTCCAAACACAAAATAAACAATCTAAACAAGCAACAAGTAACACTTAACTGGCCCATAAAATAAAATTTTCAAGGATAAAGAGATGCCAGTCCATTACTCCAAAGACCAAATTGGAATATGAATTGCAACTTTAAAGGACGATTAACCAAAAACTGAACTGAAATGAATAAGTCATAATGCCTCAGATCTAGTATGGAATGGAGTAGGGAGGTAAATGATGATGGTCTTAGTAAAACTGGAACTTACTACACGGTGACAAGGTGCTAGCAGCAAAGACTCATCAGAAAATACTATCATACAACATGACAGATATCTATGTTACATAGGGCTGCACCTACCTCAAGCAGGTTAGATTGGGTTGCGGGAAACCAACCAAACCAATCTCTAAATCTCTCAATCCTAACCCAAACCATCCCTGTCCGGGGTAGGGGATTCTCTAACCCAACCCAGCCCCATCTTAAGCTAACTTCGATTTTGGTAAGGTTAGCTGAGTCAAGTTGGGTCAGTCAGGTTGAGTTCCATTGTACCATATTAATTGAGACCTTAATCATTCAAAAATTTCAATGGTACACTTACATATAAGTTAACAAGATTAGAGATAAATATAACTATATAAACATATATATAATCTATATAAAATAAAAATATAAATTAGAAATATAAATACGAGTTAGTTAGTTATTTATTTATATATTGTGTCAAGACAGGTCGAGTTAAGTCAAGTTGAATTGGTTTGGGGTGGATCAAGGACAGATTAGCGTTGGCTTGAAGAACAACACTAATCCAACCCTACTAAGGTTGAGTTTCAATTTTTTAGCCCAAGCCCAACCCAAATTTATAAAACCACAACCCAACCCTACTTCATGAGTGGGTTGGGTAGGCAGGTTCAAGGTGCCCAAACCAAGTTGCATCCTTAGTTTCACAACAATTCAGGCTTGTGTGACAGGTGCAGATATATATCCAAGTTTCAGATCCTTTCAATATCTGATGTAATGTTTCATACACGGTTGTGTCCAAGTGTCATACCAAAGTTCGTTTTTAAGTGTAATGGGGGTACTTTGGGCTAAATCGAAGTATCTAGCTAACACAGCTAGGCATATCATATGGATCAAAGTGTTTGGTTAATAAAGAGAGGGTGTGTAAGGACATGAAATGTAGCAAAAATGGAGGGTATTAAGGAGGATGTTTGGTACAATGGCAGAGATAGAGAGGTTTAAATGAAGCCCTAGAATGCTTCGAAAAGGGTCTAAAGTTTAAGTCCATTAAATGATATCATCTATAAAAACAAAAGATGAGAGAGGTGCATGTGTGGAGACAGCTACTATTATGAACAAAAGAGGCAAATATGAGGGTTAAGCCTATATCAACTTAGAGGGAGGCAATGCGAAAGGATACAAAACTTGGCCTAACTATTCAATTAACAATTACATGGAAAAAATGATGCCAAAAAAGGATAATAAGTTCAGACCCAAGCAGACAGGCATAGGATATCTTAAGATGATAGCTGATTAGGTGTTAATTATAAAAATTGCGAGCTGAAAAATGGCAGTACGATTATTGCAATAGTGTAGGAATGATATTGTATGGGTTTGTTTTCTTGTTCCACTTGCAAATACCTTATGTTATCCACTTGCCTTGGTGTTGCTTTCTTTTCTTGTTAAAATGCCTCATCATTGAAATGGTTTGTCATAAATAGGGGATGTAATTTCTTGGCCAACAACTAACCTTAGCAAATCCTACCCACACCCACTCAGTATTGTAAGCCCAAAATGTCGAAGCACCTCATAGAAGACTCACATGACGTCTGATGACCAACTTTAAAAAATTATGAACCTTCCGAGTAAGAGTTTACTCCATAGCATAGCCCTCTGTACTCTTATGGTGTTATCAAGAAATTATACTCCATTTGCAAGTTACTCTTGAAACATATAGAAATCCTTTTAATTAAATAAGTGCAGAGCAGCTATATTGTTCAAAAATAATGAATAGCACAGAAATCATACCTTGTCGACATCAACTAGAGGGACATTCAACCCCAATGATGGATCCATCAAATCACGTGGTGAAGAAGCCTAAAATATGTAAAACACTAATATAAAATACAAGGAAAGAAAATTATATACTATCATAGTACAATTATCCTACAGCAAATTATAATATGTACAACACAGCATGACCAGAATTTCAACTTCCAATATAAACTTCAGAAAGACGGTGCAACATGGACAAAAAGCTGCCACTCAGCACCCAGGAAAAGCACGCGGATGCTTGCATGAAGAACTTTAATCTGATAAATCAATTATGGAAAAATGTACAATAGTTTAAATTGCAGATGCAACCGTCTTACATTTCCATTATCAGTAGAATCATGGCAGCATGAAGCTAGATCACCATTAACCTTCATGTCATCTCCACTACTACACGATTCTGTATGGTGTTCAGATGTAAAAGATTTGTCTGCAACAGAGTTGCACAGATTTTCTGGATGGATCTCCTGTTCGTATCCACACAGGTCATATTCTAAATGAAATGGTATTGAAGATTCCTGACAGTAAGCTGTACCTGGCAGCCTTTTCCAGAAACCATGTACTTGAATTTTATGGAACATGAAGTATTTTAGGTGATTCATGCTTGGTACCTTTTTTTCATTACTGCTTTTCTGAGAGCTATGAGTTACATCATTCCCTCTGCAGAAATTAGATGACTTAAGCCCAGAAACAATGCTTCCAGCAGCTGAAACAGGCTGCCCTGCGCAAATATCTCTCTCTTGAGAGTTGGAAGAGACTTCTGTATGAATATGATCTTCAGAGACATGCTTTAAGTTCCCATGTTCATCAATATCTATATCCTGGCTCATGTCAAAAGGAGGTTCAAATGCCTGTAGAATCATATCGGAGCAATAATCACAGAGGAAGCATTACTGTTTCAGCCTTTAGCAGAGCTCAGTAAGTACTTGAATATGATTTCAACAGCTATTTTATCAAGAAAACCATCCAGAATATAGCAAATATTCTCTCTCAAGTAGAGGATGATAAACATCAATCGTGGTTAATGAAATATGTCTGGTTAGTCAGATTAAAATGATACAAAGATTTACCTGAAGCATGCTCATAATAAAATGTGTGTTCACAGATATGCACCTGCAAAGATAACTAACTGGTCAGGATCTGCCTCTATGTTCATGTTCCCCAAGAAATATCACATGCATAAGCACAAAGATACCACATCGTAAAAGATGTAATCGACAGTCTTTCTTCGTACTTGTTTAATCCAAGCAATAGGATAAAAGAAGTTTAAACAAAACTTGATCAGAAATGATCATGAAGCACGTCAATTTCAAATAATAGCATGTTTTTCCATGTATGCATATGTTATACCAGATTGTTACAACCATCCAACTTGGACAAGGGTTACCACTTACCAGTTTAGGAAGTTTTCCAACTCAAAAGTTCTAAAGAATCCAGTAAAAGCATCATCATCAGGAGAAGAATTAAAGCTCAAATAAGTATCTAAGGAAAACTAACAATCCCCCATGAAAAAAAATAAAGCATACTGCATGCCATTTAAATGAAAGGCATATGCATATCTTCATTTTGATTACGTTAAAATTTAATATAAGGAATATGGATGACCATATAACTGTAAAATATAATGTCATTTAAAAAAGCCAAGATGGTTGGAGGTGCTTTTAACTAGACTTCCCTATGGTTTCAACTTACCTAAAAATAGTGATATAATTGATTTTTGATACAATCCATAAGAATTTGAATCAGCAAGAGGAAAGTTTTAAAGCATGGATGTTTGCCTCAGCCACAAAAAATAGAAGAGGAACCACTGCAACATGAATAATTACATCATGACCAAACAGCATGAGGGCACAAGTGCTAAAGGATACCAGCTATGGCTAAAGACTAAATTTTTGCATGTCAACTTTCATTATCTTAATATGCATGACATATATACATGTATAAATGTGAAAACATGCACGCTTTACATTTCAGGCTGAACCACCAGAATTAGAAAGTAATACTAAACTAATTTATTTTGTGGATTACCTCATACAGTTAGGATCAATGTTCACCATCTCAATACCAAACTCTATATAGGTAATATCCTAGTATAGTAAGCAGTACAATACGATAAAATTTGTCATATGGAGTATTGGTATGGTACGGTACAGCATACCAGTTCAGTACTGGTATGGTATGGTATGGTACCAACTGGTACAGCAAATCTTGGTTAGAATACTAATTTATATTCTTGATCTAGTCATTTGAGCATAAAAGACTATATTGTTGAGGTATCAACTCGCTCTGATACCAATTGTTGTGGAGTCTGGCCACAAGACACCACCATCTTAGGACCTTCTTGATACCACTTGCATTGCACTCGATCACATCTCCACCACGACTCGATATTCGGCATCCACTTGTCTCTGAGAGCCTATGATCCGTCTCGCCCCCATGCTCTAAGGCACGCCTGCTGTCTCAAGGATGGCCAAATGTGGGAGTCAAGCTAGGCCGCTCGATCCCACCTCCGTCAATGGTTGTGATCCTCCTAACCTAAGACGTCGAAAAAGTCTCCTGCGGCAATAGGAACTTTACTTTGCGACGTCACCTCTTGTCCTCCCGAGTCTTCCATCTCATGTCTGATCAACCTGCACCTAAAGTTCCACCTCGCACTGAGCTCTCTCTGACTCCTGAAATTCCACCTCGCACTGAGCTCCCTACCAGATAGTAATGTTCTCTCATCCTCTTCTTTCCCTCCAGAACAATCCTATCACCATGCATGACCTTCAGGATTCCATCACCAGCTATCCACCTATAGCCGTTTGAATCTAGTCTGCTCAATAAAATAAGATTCCGTCTGAAATCGGATATGGATCAAACCTCCCTCAATCTCCTCAATGTACCATCATGTGTCCTCCAGCTGACCGTCTCGATGCCTCTGATCGCACAGCTCGATCCATCTGGCAGATGAACAATGCCCTCACTGCTCTCTAGGGAGTCGAACAACTCCTCTCTACAACAAACATGATATGTGCATGCAGAATCTAAAATTCACTGCTAGAAAGAAATAGATACCTCATCAGATATCACCAGGACATCATCCTCTAGCTCACTACTGGCCGTCGCTTCAGTAGCCCTCGTCTAATTCCTGAGCTAGGGGCAATCTTTGATACAATACAACTCGTCGCATCAATAGCATCTAATCTTGCTGGGTCCCTTGTCTTAGACCTGAATCGTTCTTGCGATCCTCTGTTGCTCCATCTACTGCCACCTACTCCAGAAACCACCAAAGCTGAGCTGCCGCCATCTGAGCTCAAAGTTGGGTTCCCCCTCCTAAGAACCTTATTCTGGAGAATCGCCGCTGTGACCTCATCCATCTTTATGGTTCTCTTCTCCACTAGAAGAGCAGTCACCAACGACTCATATGAAGGGGGAAGCGACACTAGCAAGACCAACATCCTGGTCTTCTCCTCAACCTTCTCACCTACATTGAGAAGATCGGTGAGAATCTTCTGAAAGTGGCTGAGATGCTCCTACATGCTTTGTCCCTCAGTCATCCGCAATTGATAGAACTGCCTCCAAAGGAAGAGAGTATTGGTGAGGAACTTCGTCATGTACAACTTCTTAAGCTTCGATCATAACACCATCGGAAAAGTCTCGCTAAGTACATGGATCACCACCTCATCCGCCAGATACATGCAGATGGTACTCACTGTCTGCATCTATAGCCGCTCACAGGTCCTCTCCTCTATGGTGTCCGGCTTCTTTTCATTCAAGAGAGCATCAATCAATCCGTATTGGATAAGCACGTCCTTCACTCTCGCTTGCCACAAGGAGAAATTGCTCTTCTCGTCAAACCAATCGATCTCCACCTTGATTATGCTTGTCTTTTCCATCTTCTTTGATCTCGATCAACACTGTCATGATCTGGGCAACCACGTGCACTGGTATCGCCTGGCTCTGATACCAATTATTGGAATATCAACTCGCTCTAATACTAATTGTTGTGGAGTCTGACCAGGACACCACCACCTCAGGATCTTGATACCACTTGCATTGCACTCGATCACATGTGAATAGCGCAAGAGAAAGAAAAAAGAATAAAAAACAAAAGATAGCACCCAATCAAGTATACGTGAATTTGGCCTCAAGCCTACCTCCACAGGGCGCGCAAACTTCACTATGAGAGAAAAAAATTAATAAATACAAGAAAAACTTACCACTCGACCTTTATACAAGAGTCTCTCAACAAGAAACCCCAAAACCCTCACAAAAGCTCTCTAAAACTTCTCAAGAAGCCTCTCAGCACCTCCAGGACGTCACCAGCTCTCCAATGCAATAAACGGTTCATCAATCGAAGTTATATAGACTCCAGAAATCCAAAAACAGTATTTGAGTAGGAAACCCAATCCCAAACACATCCGAGATCGCGTCTGGACCGTCGAATCGCGACCGACTCGCTCCAAAGTTGTCCGATCATGCACACAATATCTAGATCAAGCTAGGATTGCCTCTGATCCATCTGATCGCAATCGGGAGCTCTCCTAGCCGTCGGATCGCACAAAACAACACCTCATAATGCCTAATCAAGCCTAGATTAAGTTTCAACCATCCAATCACGACCAGCTCCTCTTTGAGCCGTTGGATCGCGATCGGCTCCTCTCTGAGCCGTTTGATCGCGACCGGTCCATGAAATAGTATCGTGGACCGTGTGAAATGGTCTGAAAATGGCCAACTGGTCCATGCGGGGCGCTGTGAACCGGCAGTCCATGGTGGACCACGCTCCATCTTCTGGGCTGGGTGCCCGCACGACCTGCTCTCGCGTGGCCCGCGTGCGTCTGGACCGATCCAGCATGCAGCTAGCCCAACGCCACCGCGCACTGCCAGTCGACACCGGCCTATGGGCCCCTCCGACAGGCCCGAGGGCCATGCTACCCCACTCCTACCTTTCTTTGCGCATAACTTCTCCGTCTGGACTCCGTTTGGACTGTTCTTAAGCTCATTGGACTCCATTCATCGTCCTGAACCTCGTTCTAAACTTATTGTGGACCGAATCTCGAGGCATTTTTCTTAACACATATAAATGCATCTCTATAGTTATGGCACCTGCATGACCTTCAAAGCTTAAATAGAAATAGAAGAATGGATGACAAAAAACTAATAAGACTATAAATGGTCTATGTTATCCACATGCTAGATGTCATAGGAAGGAGAATGGGAGCAAAAATTCAAGCAGCCTAAAAGACCATACTTTACACCATAACTCACTTCTTTACCCACATTAAAAAAGGGGGGGGGGTGAAGAGAGAGAGAGAAGCAGCTTCTTCAATGTACAATCCATCCTAGGAAGAACTTGGCATGTTCAGAGGCTAGAATCTGTTGTTAGGGGCTCCAATAGGCATGGAAGCTGCTTCCCCCAACTTCTTGAGACCATTAACCTGCCACTGCAGAGTCTATGGAGGGTCAGATGGATGCAGCCTTACCCCTGCATTAAGAGCTTGTTTCCGTGTTTCAAACCCGTAACACTCAGGCCTGCCCTCTCATCTAGCAATGCATATATCATGCATTAAACATAGTGTCTAATAAGTTCAAACTAATATATTAAGTTCCATTTATGTTCATATGCTATAGGTTGTAAGCTACATTTTTACAGCCTATTTAAATGGATATCAGAGATCCTAAATTTAAAGATTTGACAGTTCAGAATCCTGCAGTCAAGTTAATTCAAAGATGGGTTGATGTGGCTAACTTTGCACTTGGCATTTAAGAAATTGATACTGATGGGAAAGGATTGTATCTAAGGTCTATATGGTGTTATAAAGATATAGCAAAAGAGATTTGAAAGATCATGTCCTGAAGTCAAGTTAATTCAAACACATGGTTGATGTGGCTAATTTTGCACTTGGCGTTTAAACAATTTATACTAATTTAAATAAAAAAGAATCATATATAAAGTCTATATGGTTTTATAAAAGGATATAGAAAAATATAAAGTTTGTAGGGTTTTCTAGGCATATAAAGTTTAGCAACCTAACTAAAAGTAATTTATAGGAGAGGGGTTATTAACATAGGTATCCTCTGTTGGTGATTGCATTGGGTTTGTCTCTTGTCCCTAACTTGCATTAAAGAAAGAGTTTATAAGCCTTGAGCCTTGTCAACCCATGGCTCATCTTGGATGTGGACTAATCATATTCAACATGTTTAAATGAATGAATTTACCAACATGAAAGGCTAATTAATCAACAGAGAAGTGAGAAGAAGAACTAGAAGTCTAGTATTATAATAAGAATTAGCAATAGTTAACAAAAACATAATACATAAACACACGAATACCAGAATCAGATGTTATTTACTTATTCAGACTGAAACTTGAATCAAACATTATTTACCTGAAGTCAGAGCTTGGTGCAACAGCTCATTTATGCGTGCAATCAAGAAACACTAAGGAAGCAGTTGTGGGAACAAATTCCTGGAGAGATTATAAAGTGAAGCAACACCCTATGTGTAAGTTTCTATTACTATAAATTGAACTTACAAGTCTAGAGTGACCAGCATCTATCCAAATCTCCTCTCTCTGTTTCAACGGTTCCTCAGAATCTTCTTTTATTTATACATTACCTATTATGAGGACACACACAGCCCGCTGAGAAGCAAAACCAGTATCTAGAGGTGCCTCCCCGAAAATACCTACTTCTTCATAATTACAATCACACCACCAAGGAGTTCCTTCAAGCCATTTACCTTTGGATTCTAAAAACCCTAGAAGCGATTTCCACTTAAACACTATAAAAATAGGGATCCTCATGCAGGTAACAAAATCATATACATCATATCTCTCCCATACAAAAGGAGAATCTTTCCTTAGTTTAACAAACTTGGATATAGAACCTCAACAAGCTTATTGTAATTATAATCATTTTCATCCCCATCACTTCTACATTCTACACTTCTTGGTTATCTTCCCCACAAATCCACCACCAATTAGTAGGAAGCACTGAAGCACAAGGTTGTGATCATGGTTTCAAATACCACAAAAAACGGACTTTACAAATGGTTCAGTACCATTCTAGTATGTTTCTGTCACTAATACACACTATGGCAATATAGGACGCGTGATGAAAATCAGGAATTACGCACGTATTCCAGAAGAGAGCGTCGTTGAAAAATCCTAACCCTAACCCTAATTTTATTTTAAGAATTTATTTAGATTTTTTTTTATTTATTAAGACTTTTCTTTTTATTAGGATTCAATAAGTAGAGTTCTATTATGTTACAAGCAAGCAAATAGAGTTCTATTAGGTTATTTTTTGTATCTTTATTTAAAGGCTCCATCTGTACGGAGAAAAATAGACTTGAACAAGTTTTACGTCAACGCAATCTCACACCATATGTCAATACACAATACCCTATTGTTCCAGCAAAAAATCAGTACAAAGCCCGGTACTGCTATTTGAAACCTTGGTTTTGATAGGTGGCAAGCCAAAATGTGCCCTAGGTATGCACATCCACTCTAGAGTTGCAGATGCCAAGCCCACCTGAGAATGGGAGCCATGTCCACTATACAATACTAACCACTTTATGACTTGAAAGTGCTATAACATAGCTTTCATGTACATTAAATGCATGAATACTAGTCGTTAATGATCCATGCCCTTCCAAAATAAAAACTCAACATAGATAAGAAAAGGTTTGTGTGATATTTACGAACTTAGAAATACAGAAAGTCTTTGAGGTCCAAATCACAGCATTACATATGTAATCTGCATTTCAATTTTGACAATTGTATTAAGTATATAATCTCCAATTCACATTGAGACAATACAGCAACCGGTCTAGAAAGCATGTGAACATATTCCTGCCATGAAGATAAGCTGGCAGGCTTCTTTAAAAATCTTTTTGCACTTTTTGTGAGCAAGGTTATAATGACCAAACACCACATTAAATTTCTTTGCACATTGGATTCTGGATTACAATATCAACAATGTTAATCTGAAAATTAACTTACCATCTAAGTCTTCGGAATTTTGAAGGAAGATGAGAGAGAAGTGCCTGCATAACAAGCATGAGAAGATAAATACGTACTTGCAGTTACATAACATGGAATCAACTCCTTATGATTGCCAACAGCTAGATTGATTACAATGAATGCAACAAAGCAAAAACCCAGTGGCAGAAGATAGCAGCATCAATAAACCAATGCAGGATTAGAATATCTGCTATTTAATGTAGTAAAATGCGTTAATTAATCCATGGAAAACTGACAAAAGGACAACAAAGATTAATGGAAAATTGAAGGGGGGACGAATCAAAGTTATCTAATGTGGAAAACACTCACCTTATGGGCTGGTGAAAGTTTTTTAAATGATCTTTCATATCTTCTAACATCTGCCTCAGCAGCATCAGGATAACTGAAAATATGTTACAGTAAAGAGGGCAAAAAAGGTAACAGAGATCAATAAAGATGATGATGCTGAAAGGCTATACTCCAAAGAATACACTACATATTCATCAAAACAAAAAGAGAACATAAACAAAAACAACCTTCACAACAAAAAAAAAAAAAGCCCCACTGGAGACCAACCGTATAAATTTAAGAAACTGGCCTTATGTCACTAAATAGCAACTTCTGTGAGAATAGCAATTTTTTCCTTTTATAAAGATCTTGGTGAATACTGAGTAGAAATAGACATTGGGAAGGCTTCTACATAATAATCATGGAAGATGACAGCTCATCAACCACAATAAATATTGTAATGCAAGCATATGATTTTGTTTTCTTCAACTGACAGGAAACCATTTTGAATGAGCAAATGAATGATAATGATGTATGGAGTCATGCAATATACAGGGCAAAGATCTTGTCTACATCTGTAGAACAAAAAATAGGGGGAACAACTACATAATTTTCTTCCCAAAATTGAATTATCTATCCTTTACTCAAAGTACATTTTTAGAAGTAAAATATACTTGGATAGGATGAATGATGGAACAGAAAGCAAAAAAGATTAGAACAAAAAATCATTTACCACAACAAGAAATTTATGATCCATAAACAGGATAGATGAAGAGAGATCTTTTGAGGGTTATTCAAACCTCTAAATGACATCATTGTTAGACTTGAAAAATAAAAAGGCTGGTTTTCCATCCAGTCCTTTCGTTAATAGCTGCCTGCACATCCTAGAAAGTTCACCTTTAGCCAGGATATGTGGTCTAAAAAAAAAAAAGGATATCTAATATTGACTAATATCTGAAGGTATGCTCAGCTTTTGACTACTATCATAAGTTTCTATATCATGCTCATATGAAGATATCAAGAGTCATTCCACAAAATTGGGGGAAAAGTTGACAAATTTCTTGATAATGCACTCTTAATTGGTCCCTTTCCTTGCAGTCATGATGTTAGCATGAGTCTAAGAGAATTCCTACATCGCACAAACCTTCAAAAGGCTTCGAGCTACAAAGGCACGTACTGGAAAAGTATTCATATCCTAGGGCTCAGCAAAGTAGATAGAATTAGAGTAACCACTTTAAACGCTATAAACTATCCGGAATCAAAAAAAAAAAAAAAAAAAAAGGTTCAAAATGACCAAGCTGAAGAAAAAATTGCGGATGCCTGTCAGCATGCCTTTCAGCAGCGATACAAAAAAATGTCCCACTCATAAGCTAATCGAGAAACAAAAATCACAAGAAACATCAAAATTCTAAGAAACATGGAAAAGAAAGCAATAGCAAAAAGTTGCTCAAGAAAGCTAGCAGAAATTGGGCAAACGTCGAGACATTAGCAGCCGCAAGGAGGAGAGGGGAAGAGAGATTGGAGTTATTACTTGAGGTAGGAATTGATAATTCGGCGGAGGGATTTGATCTCGAGGGCTTCTTCAAGCTTGCTGTAGCGCCGCTCCCCCATCGATCCTTGCTCGACGGACCCGTTATCGAAGGTAACGCCGCCGCTTCTTTCCGGTCCGTGGCCCAGCCGAGAAATTTATTGAGCGGGTTGGGGGCGTCTCCAGCTCTACTCGAGCCGCTGAAGGCCCAGGCTGGGATCAGGCCGATCGATGTATCAACCTTGGTGCTGTCGCCCGAGGTGATCGGATTTTTTTTTTTTAGAAATTTATGAGCAAGAAAAGAAAATAAAAGCCATATCAATATTTGTTAATTGTATCAAATCCTAATGAAAATAGGAACTCTAGCAAGCGAGGGAGGCTAGATTAGTGACCAGATTTGCTGGATGATCCGCAGGCTGACTCCTCTCTTCACATGAGTAGTCTCCAAATTATTATGTGTTGGAGTTTTCGATTTATAAAAAGATTTAAATTTTAAAAAATAAAATCAATGTTTTATTTTTTAAATTTTAATTATTTAAAAGCTTTAAAATATTTTTATTTCCGAAGAGATATGACGATATTGGTTTCCAATAAGTTACATTATGATATTTTCAAAATATAGTGTCATTTAGAAGTCGTAGTATATTCTCAATCACTAACTCTTCGGAAGAGAATATTGACTTCCAATAAGTTATGTTGTAATATTTTTAAAATATCATATGATTTAGAAATTATAGTATCTTCTCAATCACTTAGACAGTATCTATAAATAGACTCTGGATATGTCTAAACATCATAATACTATATCTTGATGCTTTGATGTTTTGAGATAGAGATTATCTTTTTTTTTTAACTTATTCTTTTATTTAAAAAATAATAATTTGGGTTAGTCTTTCAGCAATCATGCTCGTTAGAGAAGAATTGAGCTGAGCCAAATTTTTGTACCTTAAGAATGAGATCACCACAAAACCATACATAGGAGATAAAACATGTTATCAAGATAATATTCTCATATATCTCGATCCAGACAAAGTTCATTTTAATCTTTTATCTTATTTTTAGTAATTTATTTTTTTATAATTTTTATTGAAGATCATAATAAAAATAATATAATAATTTTTAGATAAAAATTATTTCTAACGGTCGTGAATTGTGATTATACTAAAAATTACTATTAGTTATTTACCAAATTTAATTTGATTGCATAAAACCAGATATGTTTTATTTGTATAGAATTAGAAAGCTTTATCATTTAAAAGATGTTTTCTTTTCAAAAATTAGCCTTTTTAAAATTTCATATTACTTTGAAATAGTGCAATCTGATTTTCTACAGTATTTAAAATATTTTTTCAGTTTTAAAATCTTTATAAAAATTTTCTGCAACTTTAAAACTTATGCATAAATTTACTATATTTTTAAAATCCATGCACCTATTTTTTTAGCTCTAAATGCAGTATAAACTGATTTTCTACAAGTTTTAAAATCAGTGTAGAAATTTTTTAGCAACTTTAAAGACTAAGCAGAAATTTTTTGCATCTTCAAAATATGTGTAGAAGTTTACTGCAACTTTAAAATCAATACAGAATTTTTTTACAACTCTAATTACTGTGAAAATTAATTACCGTAGTCTTTAAATTCTATGTGCAATTTTCTTATATCTTTAACTGTGCAAAAATTTTCTATATCTTCAAAAATTATACAAATACATATTTAAAATTTGTGCAGAAATTTAATAATAAATTAAAATCTATGTAGATTTTTTGTACAACTCTAAATTCTATACAAATTAATTTCTATAACCTTTAAATCCTGTGCAAATTTTTCTGGATCTTTAATCATCTACAATTTTTTCTGGATCTTTCAAAACTGCAAAAATTTTCTGCATCTTAAAAATTATGCAAAAATTTCTATTACTTTAAAAATTATGTATATTATTAGTTTTTTTCAAATTACCTGTTCCTGCTGCTTGAAAAAACATGCAGAAATTATAAATTTTACTTAGTACATTTCTTAGTATACTTATTTAATTTTGTTGCTCTTTATTACATTTATTTAAAAATCTAGCTTTGTACTATTGAAAGTTGTTAATTAACTATTCAAATATATGAGGTTAAATCCCTTGAAATCTATGTTGGCATAGTAAGCTTTGTCAAATAAATTTTTATTGGATGCATCATATGACTAACTTGACCTAATTCTTTTGATCTAAAAAATCAACCACCATAAATCTTTTTCTTCTTGGCGATGCCGTCATAGCTTGGGAATCTTTTAAGCAGATCATTATATCTCAGAGTATCATGAAGGCCGAGTTGATTAAATTGGATATCACTTGTATTGAGATGGAGTGAATCAAAAAATTTTCTTATAAATTTATAAAACAACTTAAAAAGAATAATATCATTTTATTAGAATTTATCAAGTCTGAGAAAAATTTGGTATATCAATTAACTAAGGATTTATCTAGAAATTGAGTCCTAGAATCATTGAGTGGGATGGGGCATAAGCCAATTATATGATCACCAAAAGTAAATACCCAACCATATAAAGATCTAATCATAAAGCCAATTTATGCTAAGTACTTAGCATAAAGGCCTTTGAATAGTGCTAACCATATAAAGATCCATTTGATTCATATTATGTGTAATAAGTTGAAGTCCGAATCAAAAGACCTAGTTCAAGATCTAATTCACTATAATTTCTTTAGATGGAAACTATCGACATTAAGTTATATTCAAGTCTAGAAGATACCTCACATATTGTATAGTGTAAGATGCCTAGATATTCTTCTTTATGTTTTTCAAAAATATCTTTTTAAGTCATCAAAAGATCTATGGTGAAAATGAACATTCTCTTTATTACAGCACCTCAAATCCTTCTCTACCACGATCTATGGCTAAAAATACCTTAACCACCATAATTTTTTATTTATAAATAATGGTAATGTGTAGAATAGGATTAGTATTTTTTTCTTGTATTAAAAATATAATAGGTATTTTACATAATTTTCATAAAAAAGTGGATGCTTACCTAAAAATATAAGTTACTCTAAAATAACCCACTTTCTTATGATTAACAAAATATGCCAAAACTACTTTCTTAGATATTATATTCTCGATAATCAACTTCCTAGGAATAATACTCCAGGAAAAAAAATTCTTCTCATGAACCAAATAAGTCCTAAAACTATAAAATCACTTTGTTGTTATGCCTTCTTTTACCTAAACCTTGCGGCCCCATCTCTAGCATAGTATTGCTAAGGGTGCAAATAGGTCGGGTTAATCCATGACCTGATCCAGCCCGGCCTATTTAGATCCGATCCGATTCATTTTAAAAGACTCATGGAGCTGGATTGGGTTCTAAAATTGAACCTGTTCAATATTCTAGGTTAGATCTGGATTTACTAAATTTGGACTCAATTCAATCCGATCCAAATTTAATATTAAATCTAACATATAAACTATTGGGGATAAACCCCACTCTCATCGAAGTTCAGTCTGATGCTTAGCCTAATATAACTGGTAATCATGAAAGAGCTTCGATCGAAATTTTTTTCTCCAGCGGTCGAACTCCTTCCGGACCGCTCCTTCAATCGAATTTCTATAAGAGCCAAATTCTTTCTAGACCTCTTCTTCAGACGGATTCCTCCAGGAGCCGAACTACTTTCGGACCTCTCCTTCAGATAAATTCCTTCAGGAGCCAAATTTCTTCCATACTTTTTCTTCAGTCGAATTCCTTCAGGAGCCAAACTTCTTCTTCAATCGAATTTCTATAGGAGCCGAACTCTTTTCGAATTTCTTTTTCAATCAGATTCTTATAGGAGCCAAACTCCTTCCAGACCTCTCCTTCAGTCAAATTCCTACAGGAGCCGAACTTCTTTCAAACTTCTCCTTCAGTCAAACTTTATTTGGATTCCTCCAGCGAATTACTTCTAGATTTCAAGTAGTATTTCTTCCAGATGATCCCCTCTAGCCGTATTTCTTTTAGGAGTTCGAACTTCTTTGAAATTGATATATGTCAAAGTTCTTCACCAACCAATGCCTGCTTCCTCCAAACTTTGACTATTAAATCTCAATGAATAGGCGATCCCATTATCGGACGATTACGATTGTCATTTATCAGGATGGTTACGACTGTCATTTATCAATTTGCTACAGGCGATCCCACTATCAGACAGTTACGACTATCATTTATCAGGATGATTACGACTGTCATTTATCAGTCTGCTACAAACGACCTCACTATCAGATGGTTATAATAGGCTCCATCTATAAAAAGGGATCCTCCAGATATATTTTCTCTAAGCTTTCTTCTCCTTCTCAAAACTCTACTAAGTTCTTTTCTAAGTACTCCATTTCTATTGGTCAGAAGAGCTGACTTGATCGTCAGAGAATTCTGTCGGAGCCACCACCACTGACTCCGGACGAAACTTTATTTTGTAGATCACCAACGGCGATCTCTTCTTCTCTAACTCCAGCTCGATCCTACATCAACCAGATTCTGCACCAACAAGATTGGCACTAGAGGAAGGATCTCTCTATTTCTGAGGTTCTCTTATTTTTAAAGGAGTGCTCAGCAGCAATCTCTCACTTTTTTCTCTAGAGTTTTTTCCAAAATAAAAAGCCTTCCAGGAAAGCTTCAACCCAGCGATCAACGGTCTCTGTAGCCAGATCCCATCCAGATCCATCCATTTTTACTTCAGGGCCAATAATTCAAGCTCCACCTACAGCCATGGTGGATGCGGAGCAGTTCAACCTACTAGTCCAGCAGGTTCGCGGTCTCACGGAGGCAGTACAGGCCATACATCGATAGGCTTTAACGCTAATTCGACTGGAGCAGGCTTTTTCGAAGCTTCATGATTCGATCGGAGGACGGTAGACTCAGGCTAGCCGGTCGGTGACCTCTTAAAAAAGAAAATAGAGGGCGAAGAGCCATTGCTCGAACCATAATTCTACCCTGGAGGATGCTTTGCCTCTGTTCTACCAAAAAATTCTAGAGATCAACAATCGTGAAGATCTCCTGAATCAAAGGCTCCAAAAAATGAGCCGACAAATTGAAGAACTCCATTATACTCCCTCCTCATACGGTAATACTATTTGCACTGACCCTCCTTTTTTTAGAGGATTATGCAAGAACCCGTTCCGTCAAACTTCAAGCTTTCCAAATTTGAAAGTTACAATGGAACCTCTGATCCGATCGATCACATGAAGACCTTCCGAATCATGATGCTGCTCTATGGTGCACCAAATGCCATCTTATACCGAGCTTTTCTATCTATCTTAAAGAAAGCAGTAAAAAACTGATACTCGATATTAAAATCGGGTACGATATTTTTTTTATCAAATGAGCCATCAGTTTGCAGCTTACTTCGTCAACAACCAACGTCCGCACCGAGGTTCGAATTTTCTAATGCATATCAAGCAGAAAGAGAAAGAATTTATCCGAACTTATGTCATCTGATTTAATGCTGCTATATTGAAAGTCCGAAACTTGGATCAGTCTATTGCAATGACTGCACTCAAGGATGGTCTTCAAAAGAATGATTTATTATTTTCGTTAGAGAAGAAGTACCTCAGGGACTCTGTTGATCTACTAGCTCGGACTGAAGGATATGTCCGAGTGGAAGAAATCTTCAAATTGAAGGATAAAAAAGCCGCAGGAGAGCGACAGACGGGCGAATCTAATAAACCCATAGCTGATGGAGGGCCGAATGAAGTTCGATCATGCTCATGGACTCCCTCCAAGCGCAAGCAAGCCCGAACTTCTCCTCGAGTTCATCATCAAAGAAGCCCCGACAGAAGGGCACGAATAAGTTCTTTCCTCAGAAGGTTTTGCAACTATGCCCCCCTCAATGTTTCAAAAATGCAAGTATTGATGGAGATCAAGGAGCAACTTTCAAGGTCAGAAAGGATGCGCACTCATCCTGACAAGCGCAATCCTAACAAATATTATCTCTACCATCGTGACCACGGCCACGATACTAAAGAATGCATTCAGCTTCAAGACGAGATCGAGGAGCTCATCAAGAGAGGTTGGCTGGGTCGATTCCTCAGACGCTGGCCTGAAGTGAGAGAAGATCGATCGAGAGCACTATCGCAGCCTGAACCACCAAGGAGGGAGGAACAACAAGGAGATCGATCATCTCTCGGCATCATCAATACTATCTCTAGAAAATTTTGGTAAAAAGAGGCCAGCGGCTCTGAAAAATCAGTGAAAAGATGGAGGGCTGAAGAACCCATAACCTTCACTGAGATAGATATACGAAGAGTACAGTTTCCATACAATGATGTGGTTGTAATCTCTTTAAATATAGCGGACTATGATGTATGTCGCATCCTAGTTGATAATAAAAGTTTGGCTGATGTCTTATTTTATGATGCTTTCTCTAAAATATCAAAATCTAATAGTCAGCTTGGATCAATAAACTCCCCCCTAGTAGGCTTCACTGATGCTGCAGTATCAGTTGAAGGTGTAATAACTCTAGCTGTGGTTATCGGACAATATCCAAAATAATCCAGAGTGCAGATAGATTTTCTGATAGTAAAAGCTTCATCCGCTTACAATGCAATTTTTAGCCGATCTAATTTAAATGCACTTCGAATGGTGGTGTCCACTTATTATTTAAAGATGAAGTTTTCGATAAGTTATGGGATTGGAGAGGTCAAGAGAGATTAAACTCTGGTAAGGCATTGCTACTCAATTGTCCTACGAAAGGAAGCACAGTCCGACCCTTATTCTGTTGATGAACTAGATGTCCGTAATGACTTTACCGAAGAACGGGATGAGTCCACAGAAGATCTTATGACCATCCCTTGAATGACGAAAATGCGGAGCATACGATGCAAATTGGCTCCAATCTCGAAGATGAAGTTCGAGAGCAGCTCATCACCTTCTTATAGAGGAATGCCAACGTCTTTGCTTGGGTTTCGACAAATATGCCTGGGATTGATGCCGAGGTTATGGAACATCGGCTGGCCATTGACCCCAAGCACCGACCAATGAAAGAAAGAGTTCAAGGCCATACACCAGAAAGGTAGAAGATAATAGCAGAAGAAGTTGACAAGCTTCTCAACGTCGGATTTATCCATGATTCTATGGAGTACATCAAGAAATATGATCGCTGTCAGAAAAATACAAACATACAAAGACAGCCGGCCTCCAAGCTTACTCCACTAAGCGTTCCTTGGCCATTTATGCAGTGAAAAATAGATATGCTTAGCCCTTTTCCAATGGCATCCAGATAATGAAAGTTCCTCCTGGTTGCGATCTACTACTTTACCAAATGGGTCGAAACCGAACCATTAGCAAAAATTACTGAGACCAAAGTATAGGATTTCATTTAAAAGTCAATCATCTGTCGGTTTGGTCTACCCCAAATTCTCATAACAGATAATGGGCGACAGTTCACTGGGATGAGGTTTGCTGAGTTCTGCGAAGATCTAAACATCTTCCATTACTTTATGTCGGTAGCTCACCCATAGGTAAATGGAAAAGCTGAGGTGATCAATTGGATCATGTTGCAAGACATCAAGATAAGGCTCGACGGAGCAAAGGAAGCCTGGGTGGATGAACTTTATCATGTTCTTTGGATGTACCAAACTACTCAAAGACTACCGACTGAGAAAACACCATTCGTCTTAGTCTTTAGAATAGAGGCAGTCAACCTAATTGAGCTTAAACTTCCATCAACGCGGGTTGTGGTCTTCAATGAATAGCATAACTCATAGGACTTCAGAATCAATCTCGATCTGTTGAAAGAAAAAAGAAAGGAAGCCTAGGTTCGGATGGCGGCCTACAGGTGAAGGATGGCCCGATACTTTAACTCCAGAGTTAGAGATAAAATGCTCAAAATGGGAGACTTAGTGCTTCGATGAGCCACCATCTCTCAGTCTTAGAGCCAGGGGAAGCTTATCCTGAATTGGAAAGGTCCGTATGAAATAGAGAAGGTCGTCTGGCCCAAAATTTATCGCTTAAAGGAGCTCGGAGGAACAACGCTCCCACGATCTTAAAATTCAAAAAATCTGAAAATGTACTACCAATAATTTTTCTTCAATAAAACTTCTTCATTTCAACATTATTATTTTTTGGTGCAAAAACTATGTGATGACATGAAAGAAGCAATCAAAAATGGCTATTATTGGTGTAGAATCTGATTGACGTCGGATCGAGCTGGAGTTGGAAAAGATGATGTCGTCATCGGTGACCTGCAAAATAAAGTTCCATCCGAAGTCGGTGGTGGTGGCTTCGGCAGGACCCTCCGACGATCAAGTCAGCTCTTCTGGCCAATGAAATGGAGTGCTCGAGTATGAATTCGACAGAGTTTTGAGAAGAAGAAGAGAGTCTAGAGAAAATATATCTCGAAGGTCCCTTTTTATGGATAGAGCTTGTTGTAACCGTCCGATAGTGGACCGCTTTGGACTAGATGAAATTTATTATGGAGAGAGGTGTTGCTCATAATAGACTGATAATGATAGTCATAACCGTTCGATAGTGGGGTTGCCTATAGCAGACTGATAAATGATAGTCATAACTATCCGAAGGAAGTAGGCGTTTGAAATCCAACTGAAGGACAAGTCCGTAAGGAGTTTGACTCCTGAAGAAATTCGACTGAAGAAGATGTCTAAAAAGAGTTTGGCTCTTGAAGAAATTTGACTATTGGAAAAGTTCGACTCCTGAAAAAATCCGACTGTTGGAGGAATCCGGAAGGAGTTTGGTTTCTATTAAAATCCGAAAGGAGTCCAGCTCCTAAAAAAATCCGACTGAAGAAAAGGTCTGGAAAGGGTTCGACCGTTGGAGGGAGTCCGAGTGCTTGAAGGAGTTTGGCTGGGATTCGGTTGCTGAAGAAATATTCTTAATCGAAGCTCTTCCATGATTACTAGTCGCATTAGGCTAAGCAGCAGACTGGACTTCGATGGAAGCAAGATTTATCTCCAACAATAGTCCCCCCACTTTCGAGTTCAAAATTTGAAAGAAGAAAGTACAAAAAAGACAACTATCAAAATCTTTTTCTGGGTTCTGTACCTATTCAGATCGAAGCTCAGGAGAGATCTTATCTCCAGCCGAGGTTGAAGGAGATCTTGTCTTCTATTGAGATTGGCGTTGAAGTTCGAGGGAGATCTTATCTCCAGCCGAGGTTGATGTTCAAGTTGAAGCTCGAGAGAGAATTTTGATTCCGGGTTCCTACGCTTGCTACTTGTTGTGGACGTCGAGCTCGTTGTGAACGTCGGACTTATTGTGGACGTCGAACTAGGATCTCTCTTGCAATCAGGATAAGGTTTTGCCTTTCGCATTTGATGTAGTCAAATTGTCGTGGGAAAGTACGTGTAAGGATTCTCCATTGAGCTTCTACCTTCTCCACGTCTTTGGTCTACGGGGTTCCGACCTTTGCTCATGCTAGGATGAGGCTTTCCTCCTGTTCCTAACAGGCTGTAGGAGCGTATTTAGGATTGTTGTTGGGGCCTCTCCTCTCTCCTTTTTGGAGGTCACTGGTCGGCTAGCCCGAGTCGGTCGTCCCCCAATCAGATCATGGAGCTTCGAAAGAGCCTGCTCTAGTTGAATTGATAGCGGAGCCTATCGATATATGGTCTGCATCGCCTCCATGAGACTGCGAACTTGCTGGACCAGTAGGTTGAACTACTCCGCATCCACTATGGCTACAGATGGAGCTTGAGTTACCAGAGCTGGAATGAGAATGGATTTATCTAGACGAGATCTGACTATAGAGACCATTGATCGCTGAGTCGAATCTTTCTTGAGAGGCATTTTTATTTTTTTTTGAAAAAAACTCTAGAGAAGAAGACTGCTGAGCACTTCTTTAAGATCAAGAAAATCTCAAGAATAAAGGGCCCTCCTTCTAGCGTCAATCTTATTGGTGCAAAATCTAGTTGATGTTGGATCAAGCTAGAGTTGGGGAAGATGAGGTCACCGTCGGTGATCTGCAAAATAAAATTCTATCCAGAGTCGATGGTGGTGGCTCCGACAGGATCCTCCGATGATCAAGTCAACTTTTTTGGTCAATAGAAATGGAGTGCTCAGATATAAATTCGGTAGAATTTTGGAAAGAAGAAAAGAGCCTAGAGAAAATGTATCTAAAGAATTTTTTTTTATTGATGGAGCTTGTTGTAACCATCCGATAGTGGGTCACTCTAGATCAGGTGGAATTTATTACGGAGAGAGGTATCGCTCGTAATAGACTGATAATAATAGTCGTAATCGTCTAGTAGTGGGGTTGCCTACAGAAGACTGATAAATGACAGTCGTAACCATCCAGAGAAAGTAGCATTCGGAATCCGACTGAAGGAGAAGTCTGTAAGGAGTTCGGCTACTAGAAAAATCTGACTGAAGGAGAAGTCCGAAAGAAATTTGACTCCTGAAGGAATCTGACTGAAGAAAATGTTCGAAAGGAGTTCAACTCCTAGAGGAATATGACTGAAGGAGAAGTCTGAAAGAAATTTAGCTCCTGGAGGAATCTGACTGCTGGAGGAGTTTAGAAGGAGTTCGGCTCCTGGAGGATTTGATTGCTAGAGAAATCTGGAAGGATTTCGGCTCCTGAAGGAATCCGACTGCTGGAGGAATTCAAAAGGAGTTCGGCTATTGGAGGAATCCAAAAGGAGTTTGGCTCCTGAAGGAATTCGACTGCTGAAAAAATTCGAAAGAAGTTCGGCTCCTGTTAAAATTCGAAAGGAGTTCGGCTCCTGAAGAAATCTAACTGAAGGAGAGGTCTGGGAGGGGCTCGACTGCTGGATGAGTTCGGCTTTTAAAGGAGTTCAGTCGGGGTTCGGCTGCTGGAGGATGAATTCTTAATCGAAGCTCTTCTATGATTACCAGTCGCATTAGGCTAAGCATCAGACTCGACTTCAGCGGGAGCAGGATTTATCCCCAATAGCCATGTTAACCTCGGCAAATCAAAGGCCTCATTCATTTTAGATGAGATGAGGGGAGAAGCCCTGACAACGGCCCTTATGTGCTCCTACAGTTTGTTAGGAATAGGAGGAGAACCTCATCCTAACATGAGCAAAATCGAAGGCCTCATTCATTTTAGACGAGATGAGGGGAGAGGCCCTGACAATGGCCCTTAAGTGCCCCTACAGTCCATTAGGAATAGGAGGAGAACCTCATCCTAATGTGAGCAAAATCGAAGGCCTCCTTCATTTTAGACGAGATGACGGGAGAGGCCCTAACAACGATCCTTATGTGCCCCTACAGTCCGTTAGGAATACGAGGAGAACCTCTTCCTAACGTGAGCAAAGTCGAAGGCCTCGTTCATTTTAGACGAGGTGAGAGGAGAGACCTCGATAAGATCTTCCTTCAACTTTAACAGGAGATAAGATCTCCTTCAATCTCGGTTGGAGATAAGATCTCCTCCGAGCTTCAACTTCAACCTCAACAGAAGATAAGATCTTCTTCAACCTCGGCTTGGAGATAAGATCTCTCTCAAGCTTCAACTTCAATAGAAGATAGGATCTACTTCAACCTTGGCAGGAGATAAGATCTCCCCGAGCTTCAACCTCAACGAGTGCAAGCCTGAAAAAAACTTCATCAGTCATCTTTTTGTACTCCCTTCTTTCGAATTTTGAATTCGAGAGTTGGGAGACTATTATTGGGGATAAACTCCGCTCCTATCGAAGTCCAGTCTGATGCTTAGCCTAATGTAACTGGTAATCATGGAAGAGCTTCAATCGAAAATTCTTCCTCCAGTGGCCAAACTTCTTTCGGACCCCTTCTTCAGTCGAATTTCTATAGGAGCTGAACTCCTTTCGGACCTCTCCTTTAGATGGATTCCTCTAGAAGCTGAACTCCTTTCGGACCTCTCCTTCAAATGGATTCCTTCAAGAGCCGAACTCCTTCCGCACTTCTCCTTCAGTCGGATTCCTCCAGGAGCCGAACTCCTTCTGGACTTTTTCTTCAAGCGGATTCCTTCAGGAGCCAAACTCCTTCCGAACTTCTCATTTAGTCATATTTCCATAGGAGCTGAACTTCTTCCGAACTTCTCTTTCAGTCGGATTTCTATAGGAGTCGAACTCCTTCCGGACCCCTCCTTTAGTCGGATTCTTATAAGAGCCGAACTCCTTCTAGACCTCTCTTTCAGATGGATTCCTTCAGGAGCCGAACTTTTTTTGCACTTCTCCTTCAGTCGGATTCCTTCAGGATCCAAACTTCTTCCAAACTCTCCATCAGATGGATTCCTCCAGGAGCAAACTTCTTCCGCACTTCTCCTTCAACGGATTCAGGAGCGAACTCCTTCCAGAACTTCTCCTTCAGACGATTCCTCAGGAGCCGAACTCCTTCCAAACTTCTCCTTCAGTCGATTCTACATGAGCCGAACTTCTTCAGATCTCTCCTTCAGACGGATTTCTTCAAGAGTCAAACTCCTTCCGGACCTCTCCTTCGGATGGATTCCTTCAAGAGCCAAACTCCTTCCGCACTTCTTCTTCAGTCGGATTCCTCCAAGAGCCGAACTTCTCCTTCAGTCAGATTTCTACAAGAGCCAAACTCTTTTCGGACCCCTCCTTCAGTCAAATTCTTATAGGAGCCGAACTTCTTTCGGACCTCTCCTTCAGTCGGATTCCTATAGGACCCGAACTTCTTTCGGACTTCTCCTTCAGTCAGATTCCTACAGGAGCCGAATTTCTTTCAGACTTCTTCTTCAATCAAACTTCATCTGGATTTCTTCAGCGGATTACTTTCAGATTTCAAGTAGTATTCCTCTCAGATGATCCCCTCTAGCCGTATTCCCTTTAGGGGTTTGAACTCCTTTAAAATTGATATATGTCAAAGTTCTTCACCAATCAATACCTGCTTCCTCCGAACTTTGACTATTAAATCTCAATGAACAAGCGATCCCATTATCGGACGATTATGATTGTCATTTATCAGGACGGTTATGACTATCATTTATCAGTCTGCTACAGGCAATCCTACTATCGGACGATTACGACTGTCATTTATCAGAATGGTCACAACTGTCATTTATTAGTCTGCTACAGACGACCCCACTATCGGATGGTTGCAATAGGCTCCGTCTATAAAAAAGGACCCTCCAGATACGTTTTCGCTAAGCTCTCTTCTCCTTTTCAAAACTCTGCTGAGTTCTTTCCTGAGCACTCTATTTCTATTGTCCAGAAGAGCTGACTTAATCGTCGGAGGGTCCTGTCGAAACCACCACCATCGACTCCAGACGGAACTTTATTTTGTAGGTCATCGGTGGCGACCTCTTCTTCTCCAACTCCAGCTCGATCCGACGTCAACCAGATTCTGCACCAACATAAACTATAAAGTAAATAGAGTGGGATTGGAATTCCAAATGTTCTTTTAGCATTGTTATTTTTTAAAAGTTTTATTCAATTTGACTATAAGATTTTGAGAAATTATTTATAACTTAAGAGCCATGGCAAAGTAATGTTTATTTTCTTTTGCTATAAACTTCGCATATATTAGTTTATCATACGAATTGGGTCTGATCAAAATTTAGATTCGAACCGGATCTAAAATTTAATACCGAATTATACATGGACTCGATCCAACTCAAATAATCCAATGAGGTAAACTTTTTGATCATGGATCTGATCCGATCCGATCCAACTTTTTAATTGGATTGGATCTGGGTTCAACATTAGAATCCAATCAAGAAACTGATTGGATTGGGATCACTCATGATCCAATCCGACTCAATCCATTTATACCCCTAAGTATTGCACTACCACAACTTAATGATTCTCCATGGCATCTTTTTTGTTGCCTCCCATGATTTTATAATCTCTGCCACTACCATCAAGTACCTCACCCTTTGGCTTGTTATCAAGATTACCATTCTTGATTCAACACCTTCAACATTATTGCCTTGCTCCACCATTATCGCCTCCATTATTGATCCAAAATGTCCGTACTTGCTCTTAGGACAATGGTGACCATTCTCTTGTGTTTCTTAAGAATTTATTCAAATAGATGTGCTATTTAGCTTCTCTAAATTATGAGGCTCCTTAAATTTAAAAGGAAGGGAAAAACCGGATATTATCAGGCACATACACCCACTCAATCGGATAACCTCTAACTTGATATGATGTTGTACTAGCCTCCAATTATACTATGTGGCGGCACCATTATCATCCATGTCCGCTCTACTAGGGCTCCATCCCAACTCAAACTCTTCCATCAAATTGAAACAAAGCACTCATGACCCTTGAAACAAAGCACTCATGACCCTTCCTAGCCTGTTGGGTTCTAATCAATGTGCCTTCTCATATTGACATCTGAATCATCATAGATGATATAGGAGCATCATCTTACATGCCACGAACCAATTTAATTGCTGGGTGGGCTGGACAAATATAGAAAAATTTTCCACAATTAAGAATCAAATGCAAATCAAAACAGCTAGAAATCTAATATAGATATTAAAATGGAAGCTCTACATTAATAACTTTCACCATGTGGATGAATTCTACATTCGCCACATATTTAAAAAGTATCTAATATATATACATGAAAGTAAAAATTGAGAGAAAATCTCTTAGCATTTGAACTATCCGCATATGCTGTCAATTCTCATCTATGAACGCCATTTGAATGCAAATCAATTTTTTCTATGCCATGTGTCTGAACCCTTCTACCTAACAATCTTTAAAGTATTAAAGTCGGGCCTTAGATTATTAAAGGACCATTTTGCATCCCATTTATGTGAATTAAATTATGTTATTAAAGTATGGTATTATTGTACTCTTACAATTAATAGTCATTTATATATATAGTTGAGAATTTGAATGAACATTATTTAATTATTTATAAATAATTTTTAAAAAAATAATCAATTTTGTAACTTGCACCTAACATGCGGACTCAAAACTAGTATATATTCTCCTTTCACCATATGGATGATTTCTTTACCATATATTTAAAAAATAGCACTATATTTAGTTCAAATTGGAAATCTAAATGTTTTCCCTTCAATCGTAGTAAATTCCAAGTATGTGATCTCCTAGGTAGAGGAAGAAATAAAACTCAGTGCCTCCTGTTCTCTCTCTCTCTCTTCCCCTAGAGATGATCGTCCGACGGTGTTTGCAATGGCAAACATCAGGATGATGGATGGCATGTAAACTTGATGCCCCCCTCTCCTCTCTCTCTCTCTCCCTCTCTCCCTCCCTTAGCAATGGCGACCCGATGGCATTCATGGCAGCGACTGGCATATACTTCATTGTGAGGAATGGGATCCTATATTGGATCAATGCATGCTCCAGCTTAGCTTCACCAAGGTGGAAGAGGCACTTGCTTCCGATTCTTGGAGTCCTTCTTCTATCTCTTCTAGAGTTTTTGTCGACTTAGTGGCATTTTTTTTTATTATTCTCTCTCTCTCTGGGATCCTATATTGGATTAGCTTTTTGAGATTTTTTTTCTTGAAATGGGTTTAAAAGAATCGGTTATAGGCCAAATTCGTACAAGATCACACTTCAAGAATGGATTTGTGGGGAATTAGTGGTGAAGTTAAACAATTAATGGCATTATATTTTGATTGGTTTCTTAAGGTAAAGCTTCCATTTTTTAGGAACTAATCATGAATTTAATTTTTTTGTTTATCTCTGGATGTAAACCCGTATAGAGGTAATGGTGCGAAAAGGTGTTTTTGTAAAATTTAAAAAATATACCATCGACCGGGACTCTTCAAAATTATTTGCAAAAAAACTATTATTTCCAGGATAACAACATGTTTGAAGACAAATTTTGTTACTTTGTTGCTTTTGCTAACATAAAAAATTCCAAGTTAAAAAAATTGGATTGCAGATTGTTTGAATAGTATAGAAGCTAGGACACAATCCAACATATGATTTTTTTTTTTTTTTTTACACATCCATATTAAGTTAGCATGTTTCTATAGGTTCTTCAAAAAAAAGAGTAGATTAATAATACTTCATCATCATTCAAGCAACTCCATTAGAAGCTTCAATAAGATTATGAGCTTTTATTGTTTAGAATTTGTTTCTTTAATTTGGAAAAGAGAATAACAAAAATGTTGTAGCGACCAGGATTTTAAACCCAGGTCTTTCGTGAAACCATCCAAAGATCCCTTTATATCAAGGATGATCAGATTCCTTCTCACCTCCCAATTGGGAAGAAGAGAGAATAAAAATCCAACCAACCCATGCTCCATATGTTTGCAAGGAAAAATAATAGCGGATTCATTTCCTAACATATATTTTCGTTAAAGACGGCAAAAGTTTTCATTATCTTTCCTAATTTTTCTTCACTAAGAAAAATAGAAGATTGTTTTGTAGCTTTAATTTCTTTCAATTTTAATCCATGCTTGCACACCAATCGTAAATTTAATCCCATAAACCAAATCAGTCACCAACGATGATCTTTCCCGAGATTATGGTTGTGGCTCAATTAAGGTAGATTATATCACAAAATTAGGCCAGCATATCGTATCAAATTTTCAATGATTTTTTAATTAAAGAAAAAAAAAATTACTGATTAACACCTTTGATAGTTGGATGGCTATAGAAGGCCTTATGGTTGTCTATTGTTTGACTAGGAAAAGGCAACCTTGTAATTGTCATTCCTTCGTAGCAAAAAAATCTCAAAATGGTCAAAAATTCCCGTCGGCGTGTTAACCATGAACACCTGGCATTAGGCCATAATCTTCTTCATCCTTGCGGGCCTCCTGAATCTAAATCAAATCTCTCTCTCTCTCTCTCTCACCCCTCCTATCCCATGCACAAGAGAGAGAGAAATAGACAATACTACAAGATTAAGAAAGGAAACAACACCTTAACAAATGTATCGTTCACTAAAAATTGAAAAGTATGATTCTTAATTATAGAGGTCGATCTAAATTTCAATCATATGAGGATTTTAAAAAGGAAAATGGCTTTACATTCTTATTATAACATATCATAATGCTTCATTAGTGATAATATTGGAACAGCAATGGATAACATTGATGAAATAATTATTCATTCAAATTACATCACTGTTTATAAAATAAAAACATTATTTTTCAACTGATTGGGAGATTTGAATTCACGAATATTATTTGATATGATGATCAATGAAAAGGTCAAATATTGACAAACTTTGGAAGCTTGAACTGTTTCTGCTCCTTGGTAGCATAATTTATTTATAGGCTAAATTATTTGATTTGTTGAGACTGTTAACCTCAATTTAGGTCTGAAAAATTGCTATTAAGAATTGCATAGGCTTTAATGCAGTGTTAGATAAAGAATAATCAAAGGACAGTGGAGTAATTGGTGGAGTTGTTCTCACCCACATATTATGGAACAAGGAATCTGATCTAGAAGAAGCTTTTGAGTCTAGAGCCGCCAAAAAAATTGACATGGATCTAAACCTATCCGTCAGAGCATTCTAATCTTTGTTGCAGAGAGTTGTGAGATTTGAATCAGAAGCAATCATTTAGTAGGTTTAACAATCAACAGATCAATCCCTTGTAGGCAACAAGGGAATAAAAAAGTTCTCCATTACTTAGCCACCAGTTTCTTTTTTATAAAAATTATACAAATTAATCTACATGTGACATAGACTACACCAGATAAACTTAAGGACCTTTATGAGCCCCAGGATTGTGGTCTCATGCTAGGAGTATAACTCTTGATCCTTTCCAACTCCACATCCTCTACCATCAACAAAAGCTCATGGTCATCTTTCTCAAATTGCACTAGTAAAGAACATTGAATAAAAAAAGGTTAATAAAATTCTCATATACTACCTTTTCTTATACAAAATCTGAGTAGATGAATCTAGCAAAATGATAACTAATTAGTCACATAAAAACCCTTGAAGAATGACTTAATTGTATAGATACAATAATACAAGAAATCAACCATAATTGATGGTGTATATATAGCATCTACATGCAAGCTCTATCAAAACAATCAGCATAGATATATACCATGCTCCCCAACAAGAGACTAATAACAATAATAGATGAAGAAACATATAGAAAAATTTAGAAGCACAAGAACAAAGATAGATACATATATGTACATATATATATATATATACATATATGTATCTATATGTATGTATGTATGTATGTATGTATGTATGTATACATATACATATACATACATACATATATATACATACATACATACATACATACATACATACATACATATATATATATATATATATATATATATATATATATATATATATATATATATATATATATATATATATATATATATATATATATATATTTTGTCATGTTACAAGTTTGTTTCCAGCATGGTTTATTAAATATTTTTATATTTTTCTTTTTCTAGGTCATCCATAACTCAGTAGGTTTAGTTTTTTTTATTTGTTGTTCAATGTTATTGCAATTGTCTTTTCTGCTAAATAATGAGCATTCTAGATTCTATTGAGTAATTAGTATTCAAAGATAATTGATGATGAAAATATTGTTTCAATATACATAAGTTAAATTATAGATAAATTCAAGACAAAACATATATATAAAAAAAATCTAACTAATTTTCTATTAGAGGGAGAAAAAAATTATTGTTTACTGATTCTTATTGTAATTGTCATTTCATATTTTATATTAATCATGTAATGTCATTGTTCCATATATTTTTTTTATTTTTTCTTCAAACTCATAATGCTTGAATAGATATATCAAGAATACTAGTTAATTCCATCTAGTGGTTTGTAGAAAAAATTCAATCAGCATATTAGTTATATTTAGATAATTATGTAACATTTTGTTTATATAATATAATAAACATAACAAACATAAGAATCATTATACTAAATAGAATACATAATTACATTGATTGGATATAGTAAACTTATCCAATTATTTATCTATTATTATTGATATCATATATAAATCTTCTTTAAAAATATCCAAAATACCTTAAATTCTATATAGTATCCACTTTACATAATTCATCTATCCTTGCATGAAATAATATATTAGAATGATGTAGTAACCATCAATATAGATGAAATTAAAAGAATAACTTGAGAGAGTAGAAAATAGCAAAAATATAATGATGAATAAATAAGTCAAAGAGATGATTAAATAAATATGACATTTTTCATTTATGAGGTTAAAAATTGTAATTTTGATGATTTGGAGATGACAAATATTTTTGCTATCCCTACAGTAGCCATGGCTTCCTCTTGATATGCAAAATTTAGGTGACAATTGATATTGTCTAAGAAGAAAAATAAAAATTTTAATATTATTAGAATACCATTGAAAACTTCTGATTTAGTTTGTAGTGCTATCCCTCCTTTAAGATCGGGGCTATTTGCATCTACTTCTTACATATGTAATACTTTATTAAGTTATATTATAATTTATCTCAAATTTTTATTTTAAAATTTTGAACTATAATTTTACTATTAATTTCTTTTGCCTTAATTATGAATTCATCTCAGAAATGAGCGAAATAGAGACTCTATGTTCCTAATGACTTAGGTAGCACTTTAAACCTAAGGCCTACAATTGGTCCTTTGGTTGAAAGTTAGTATTTTTTTTCCTCCAATTTTTTCCTAGCATTAGACTAATTCTATTTAATTATATTTTAAGTTGGTTATGATATATGCATATTTTGTTATTTAGAAAGATTTACTCAACCTTAGAATTTTGGTAGGCGTAACTATGTATGTGAACATTATGGTGATATTATGTGGTATGAATAGAGAATAATAAAGTTCAAGACATCTTCAAATCCTATATTCTCATTTTGTTGTTTATATGGCCAAGTAAAGCTATCATGTTCTAGAAATATCCCTCAAGTACTTATGAACTACTTGCTTATGATAGTGGCCAGATATCATCAAAATTTTAAGAAAATATAAGGATGTATAAATGCAATTTTGCTTTTACTTTAATAGGAGAAAATATCGATAATATTATTAATAGTGGTTCAGGATCTTATGTTTTTCATTTAAATGGACATAACTATCATAAGATTAGATCATTATACCTATTGAGGGCAACAATCCTAAATTTGCTTAATTATATATTTATGATACTGATAATAAGGTCTTTAATAGGGTTGGCTATTTAGAAATGAATTATGGATCAAATTCATTGGACCCTAATTTTGTGAAGGATTTCATATAAATGTTAGACAACTATAATCCTTTGATCCAAGTCTTTTAAATGACACGTGATAGATTCCAAGAATCCAATATTATTGAACTTTGACTTTGACTTTTGACTGACAGGAATATTAATGCAAGACAATATAATAGTCCTTCATGTTCTAAGATCATTGATTTGGTTGTTGGTGATTTGAATATACATTCTTCTAGCTATGATATCACTATTGAGCATCAAATTAATGGTTTACAATATATTAGTGAATTATACTCCAGTCTAATGGTAATGCATTATTTTTCTATATATGGTGAAGATAGTTTCAACATTGGTATTACAAGAAAAACTAGTACTAGAAAGCAACAAGGAAAATGTCAGAATGTGAGTATAAGAGAACTTTATACTTATAGAATATAATACCAAGTATCTTAAGTTCATATACTATTATGGGATGGTAGACTATTTCAGCAATATTTTATTGATTGCTATATTTATATTAAAAAAAAACATCTTTGTTGGATCAAAAAGAATTGGTCTCAACTTTGATCAGAGCTATATTGTGGTTTGAAAAATGCTACTCTTAGAGATGATACTAGAAATTCATTAGTTGGTAAATATATTATACTACCTCCCTCATTTATTGGTGGTCCTCATATTTTATATGTGCAGAATTATCAAGATGCCATGGCAATTTGTCATTAGATAAGTTATCTTAATATATTTATCACATTTATATGCAATCCTAAATAGAATGAAATTAGTATTTTTTTAAAAAAAAAATCAGGCCAACAACCTTCTAAACATCTTGATATCACTTCACGAGTCTTCAAAGTAAAATTAGATGAGCTTCTTTATGACTAAAAGCATGAGCAAGTGTTTTGGAGAGTTGTAATATGTTTGTTTTCTTCCTATTTTTTCTTATCGATTTTTCATTAGATCTTTTTATTTATAAATCTCAATCTCAATTCTTCCTTTATTTATGCTTGAATGACTATAGATAAGCTATGGTGCAACAATAAAGTTGCTCCATTATAACCTACAAATAATGGGTCCAAAATATATATACAACCTATCTGCATAGGATAAGGTTGTATATATTTAGCCTTTTTGAAAACATCTCATACTAGAAGGCTCATTTTTTTAGCTATCCTTTATACATTTAAATAATTATTTTTTCTTATCCTCTTTGTATAGTTCTCTTTATATTTTCGTAGTTATATATTCTATTGAGTTTTAGAAAAGGTGGCTTCCATATACTTATATTCTCCTATTCCTCCATGATAATAACTACCCTTCTACCATAGATTGTGTTATTTCTGTTGAGATTTATGATTGTGAAATTGATCTGGTTGCTTTGAAGCTATTTAATAATTTATGATTCATAGATCTATGGGGTTCAATCCTTTTTTTTTACATGATCAATAACAAATGCACAATATATTTTTTGAAAAAGTTTAACGAAGCAACCATGGTGGATGGTGATGATTTTCTAGTATATCAATGAAGGAATGATGGTAGAGTTGTTGAAAAGATAGAGTACTACTTGATAATTGCTACTCATTCCTTATAATGTTGATTTGTTGGTAAACTATTGAGCTCATATTAATATTGAGTAGTGTAATCATTCTCTGTTAATTAAATATCTATTCAAGTACATCAATAAAGACTTAGATCAAGGTACTATAACTTTAGAGAAAATTGGAGATGATTCTGAGGTGAATAATAAGGAGCAAAGACTAATAGTGGATGAGATTAAGTAATTTTTAAATTATCGATACATTTCAGCTTTAGAAGCATATTGGAGAATATTTGATTAACTTATTACATTGAATTAGCCTCAAATTAAAGATACCATATTCATAGAGTAGATGAAGGCAGATCAAAGATATGATGATGCATGATCATTAACTTATACCAAATTTTTAATTCCTTGGACATGGCATAGTAATGTTAAGAAATGGAAATGGAGATTGTTTGAAAGATGTATTGGGAGAATATATTATGCACATCCTGTAAGTAATGAGAGATTTTATCTACAAATACTACTAAATATTGTAAAAGGCCCTACTTGTTATGAGGATATGCATACTATAGATGGTGTCACATATTCAACATTTAAGGATGCATGTCATGCTCATGGTTTGTTGAATTTTGATAAGAAATGGAATGGATGTTTGAAAGAAGCTAGCTATTGCATAATAGATCAACAACCAAGAGATCTCTTTATTACAATATTTTTATTTTGTGAGGTATCGGATCCACTCCAATTTTGGAAAATAATTGAAATTAAGTTACTTTCGAAAGATATATTGTTTACAAGCATAGATAGATTCTTTAATTTAATCATTTACAATTATCATAATCGCAACTAAAGAATTATGCTCTTTATGAAATTGAACAACTATTGATTAAAAGTGGCAAGTCTTTGATAGACTTTCCTTGATTACCTTTGCCAGATATAAGTCTTCTTGGTCAAAGACAAAATTACTTAATTTAAGAAGAATTATCTTATAATATTTGAGAGATTATAGAGGAACATTGAAGATTGTTTTCTGGTTTTAATAGTAAGCAAAAGACTATCTATGAAATTATCATGAAGACACTTTCAACTAATAGTGGTGGTTTATTATTTATTTATGTATATGGTGGCATGGGAAAAACTTATCTTTATAGGACTATTCTAGCTACAGTTATAGTTGATGGAAAAATTGCTTTACCTATTGCATCTTCTGGTATTGCTACTTTACTTCTATCTGCTGGGAGGATTGCACATTTAAGATTTTATATTTCTATAGTTATTAATGAGAATTCAGCTTGGGAGATTAAACTTAGTAGTAATGTTGTAGAGTCAATGATAAGTACAAGTATTATTTTTTGGGATGAAGCTCCAATAGCTTATATATATTGTTTCAAAGCTGTAGATAGAAGTTTAGAATGCTTATAAATCATTTGGAGGAATGACAGTCCTCTTTGGTAGAGATTTTAGATAAATTCTACCTACTATTCATAAGGATTGAAGAGAAGATATTGTTGGTGCCTTTATTAATAGATCATATCTATGGGATCATTATCAAGCATTTAAGCTATAAACTAATATGAGATTGATTTATAGTGAAGCTTTTATCATGAATACTTAAGATATTTTTTAATTCAATGATTGGATACTAAAAATTGGAAATGGTAATGTTGGTGAAGGGGATGGAGAGTATTTGCTTAAATTTCCAATAGATTTAATCATCATACTACAAAATAATGAAATTAATGATATAATCTATACTATTTATTTTGATTTATATTCAAAATTGCTAGATAGAGAATATTTGAAAGGACCGACTATTCTAGCACCTACTAAAGAAATTGTTGATATAATAAATGAGAGAATAGTTACTTCAGTTTCTACAAATAAAGTTGTTTATCTAGATGTAGATTCAATTTGTAAAGCATCATCTAGCGGTGCAGAAAAAGATCTTTTGTATCCTATTGAATTTCTTAATTCTTTGAAATTTTTTAGAATACCAAAATATTAGTTGAAGTTAAAGATAGGAATTAATGTGATGTTATTGAGAAATTTGAATTAGAGTGTTAGTCTTTATAATAATACTAGATTTGTAATTATGAGACTATTTTTTAAAGTTAAAAAAGTTAAAATTATCAGTAGAAATAATATATATGATCATGTATTTATTCCAAGAGTAGTCATGTCTCTAACTAAGTCCAAATGGCCTTTATATTGAAACGCCAATAGTTTTTTCTGGTGGTGTGTTTAGCTATGACTATTAATAAGAGTCAAGCTCAATCATGACAGCAAGTTGGGATATATTTGCCAAGACCTATATTTAGCCATGGATAACTATATATAGCATTATCTAGAGTGACTAGCTAGTAGGGATGGTCTAAAAATATTGATTGATGATGGTGAGAATTCTAATGATTATTGCTCTACAAAGAATATTGTATATAAGAAGATTTTTTCAAATCTACCTGCTACCCTTAATGTATAAGGTTCATACAAACTTGCTGTCAAATATAAAAAAAATTGACCAATATGGTTTGACATAAGTTTTATTGTAATAATTATTAATACTATGCTTTTTTATTTGTTAATTTATTAGGATAATCATATGCATTCTGTAATCTAAAAAAAAATGTAGTGAAAAAGTTTCGCATGCTTATTAAAGAAGGCCAAATATATTTGATTGCTGTTGGTCAAATAGACAACCCAAAAGAAGGAATAAATTAGGTTTTTCAAAAATTTAAAACTTGCCATACACAATATTTAGATTAAGTGAAAGGATGTAAGTGAGAGCTAAGTAATAAGCAATAATGTTAATGTGCAAGCAATAAGCAACGAATGAAAATGATAAGATATAATTAAAATACCAAGATTTTTATAGTAGTTCGATATGAAAATCAGCATCTACGTCCACTTCCTAAATCATCTTTAGAAATTTCACTATAATCTATACTTAGATTATACCTTGATTATTTTTTTGGGCTTACAATCAAAATTCTATTGATTTTCTCAATGAAAACCAATCAAAACTACACCCTCAATCCAATCCTAGGTTTATATAATAATCGCACTCCAATTCAAGACTTGGATAAACTTTCCTCAGATTTCATTTGTTTACAATAGAGAATAAAAAAATATAATTAATAATCACAACACCAAGCTCTTAAAAGAGCAAATAAAAGTCAATGAAGTTCTTGAAAATCTTATTGAGAAAGTTTGACCACCTCAAGAAAATGGTGGTTAGAATCTTTAATCTCTTTCTTAAATGCTCACTAAATGCTCTTGGATTTTTTTTTGTTTTTTTCTTAGCTCTTTTATTTGTTTGGTTGCCTTGAAAGAGAAATTCTTATTGCACCACGTGCGGAGCAGAACGAGCTACACCATGCATGGTGATTGGCATGCATGGAAGTCCCCACCCCTCTTTTTTTTTATTCACCCCAGTGCCTCCCAACCTCCCGCACATGATCCAATCACTACATGCAGTGCGTGTACTATGCACACATGATGCACCAAGAATTTCTCAGCCTTTAAAATCTTTTAAAAAGTCCAAACGATCGTTTATAGCCATCTGGCACCAAAAACTAGTTGTTGGAGCAATTTTGTATACTTCTGAAATTTCTACAAACTAGTCGTTAAAACTATTAACTGCAGTCGAGTTGACTTGAGATTAAGTAGGAGTCGACTTGAAATAACTATGAGTCAGCTCGATAGAAGTAGGGATCAACTCAAAATCTAGTCCATAGAATATGATTCTTTATTTTTTTTTGAGATAGTCGACTCGAGACTAAGTAGGAGTCAACTCGAGATCAAGTGCTAAAAAAATCCACTCATTGTCTATCAGAGAGAGTCAACTCACCAAAAATAAAGGTTGACTCCTAGATTGTGCCAATGCATAATTGCATGCTAGAGTCAGACTCTTTGAAGCCGAGTTGGCTCTTGACCTTTTCTATTTAAGTTTTCATGCTATGGCTTCTTCCATTTTGCTTTCTTTGACTTCATAGCTTATCATTTAAGAAATACTTCCTAAAAGTGATTTTAGTTTCCACAAATATTCTTTATATAAACCTCAACAACTCATTAGTAGCAAAATAAATACTCAAATATTTTATATTTACTAAAAATCATTGGGTCAATAATTACTAATTTGAAAGTTATGCATGCTAATGGAATGTATCATCCAATAAAGAATAATAAGAATATTTTTTTTGTTGACTACAAAATTGAAAAAGATATTGGAATGTAGGACATGTCCACTTTTACATAAATTTTACTTTATAAATTATGATGAAATAATGAAGTGAGTTGATAATCATATCTATCTTAGTAGTGCGAACAATAATGTATCCTATAACCTTTTTTTAGACCATTTATTATTTGATTTAACCTATAATAAATACTATTTATCTCTATGTTTTATAGATGTTATTGGAAAATTAGTTGTCATTGGTCCGTTAGAGAATATTCATATTTAAAACTCAAATGTACTGAGAAAAAATTAGGAATTGTTGATGATTGAGTATGTAGTTTACTTTATGTATAGTATATTATTTATTTAAAAGTATATTATTTATCCTCCTGATTCAATTTTGTATAATTATAGTGAGCTGAAGATAAAGGTCATCCTTTGGGATAATGCTACCAATTATATCAACAAAACTAAAATTTCATAAAGTTCCAATCATTCTATTCTGATTGTAACATCGGCATTGTTAAAGTACTTTGAGGTATTTAAAAATTATATTTTATTTTTCCTTTAATCATATATTTTTAATTCTTAATAAGAAGTTTGTATAATAGGTGAGCACTATCTATCCTTTACAAGTGCAACAAAGATTTACATCAACTTGGATATACTGAAAATGAAAAGTTTTAACAACAAGTATCATTTAGTTTTCCATGATGTTAAATGTTCTAATTAATTTCAAAATACAAAGAACAAACCAAGAATTAGATTTTGTATTTTCTTTTATGGTAAGGATTTACTTGGCATGAATGATTTTTGAGATATTATATCACAAAGCTACTTACAAAGTTCTTCCGTTGACCTGTTGACTACAAAAAGGATGACAATTGAAGAGATCAAATCTATTGAATAGCAATCTCATGAACAAGTAATTAAAATTATTAAATACTATGACTTCATTTGTATGCTATCTAAATTTCTTAATTTTTTTATTCATATTCAAATATCTATAATTGTGATTAACTATTTAATTACTTAATTTATTTGAGATCATCTTTAATTGTGAGATTTTAGTTGCTAATATGCAAACAAATTTTACATGGTACGACATGGCTTGCCAGATTTGTCGCAGAAAAGTGAGATGTATAGATGTTGAATTTTGGTATGAACAATATAATATAGAACCTAAGTATCCAATGTCAAAGTTTGTTTTATATTTAATACTTAGAATTTTTAGTGTGTGCTAAGATAAGAAATAGAAATTAATTTGTAAGAACTACATAGTTTTTAACAAAATAATAACCAAATAATATTTTATATCTATTAAACAAATAGTTTTATTAATATTCAAAAAGAAGAAAGTTAGATATTTGATACTTCAATTTAATATCACTTTTCTATTAGACATATGATATTTTGTTCTTGCCTTACAATTTTTATTTTTTTAGTTATATGTCTAAATATTTTGATTTGGTTTTGTTCATTCATTTCTTTAGATACCGATTACAATTATGTGTGAAGGATTCTACTGGATTTGCATTATTTGTTCTTAATGATAAGGTTGCTCAACAACCGATAAACAAATTTGCCAAAGAATCATGCATGGAAAGATATGTACAACATATATTTTATATCTTATTCATTCCATTGATTAGTTGATAATATAAAGTTATATATTTTTCTTCATAAATAAAGATGATGATTCTGGGATTCTCTTGGAGATTAAAAGAATTTGTAGAAAGAACTTATATATTCCAAATTAAAGTTGATGAATACAATCTCAAAGAGGGAAGGCAAAGCTACACTATTATTAAAGTATTTTTCAATGAAGCATACAGGATATTAGAAAATAATAAAAATCGAGAAAAATCTATTGTGAGTCATATATTCCTACTCTTCTACTTATAGATGATTATATTTATGTTTGCTATTTTAATACTTGGTAACTACACACCTTTTGCATGTTGAAGATCATAAAGATAGAAGTGTTGTTATTGATAGGACTATGAAAAAAAAGAGGTGTATGGAAAGCAAATTAGCAATCATATTCTACTAAACAATAAGCATTCTGAAATAACTAATGATAGTGTCACTGCAAGGCTCCTGATGCAAGATTGGTGTAAAACCAAGTTGGAGAGCTACCAAGAGTCCAATCGATGTAGGCCACCGATGGATCTACAAAAAAATTCCAAAATCGATAAGATACCCTCCAATTTAAGATTCTTTGATGCTTAAATCAGTCAAGACCTTGAGAACGGATGGTAGAAAATGGAGAGCTAGAAGACGAGTAATGATTGTGAGTGGTGAGAGCGAAAACTCAATTTTCTCTAGTGGAAAAGTTGAGAAAAAAATTTGCAGAGTTTGGACTCTATGAATCTTTTGCTCCCAAAGGAGGGTACCTTGCCCCTCTATTTATAGAGAGAATTTGCTTAGGACGTTAGACCATTAGAAGAGTTTGTTAGGCTATTAGAAATCTGTTAGGAGTTTGTTAGGCCATTAGAAATCTGTTAGGAGTTTATTAGGCCATTAGTTTGTTATAACAGAATGGCTAGCTGTATGGCGATCATGGGTTATTTACCCATGTGAAGATTAGTTATAGCATAGCTGGAAGATAGCTATAATATAACTGTAGTGTAACTAATATCCTCTTGGTGGAGATTGAATACTATATTGGCAGGATAGTAGAAAACTGATCTCGGCTAAATCCGTGCTCACGGGCATATCAGTCAAAATCCAATCTCAGCTTAAACCATTGATGGGTAGGATGGTATAAACCCAATATAAGCCTACAGCAATGCTGATGGACAAGATAGTATCAACCCAATCTCGATCTACAGCAATGCTAATGGGCAAGATGATATAAACTCGATCTCAACCTAAAGCAATGCTGATGAGCCCTCTGATTAGCTGATGTGATATCATGTTTCATCCGCATGTTGGTAATTTATCGATATTAACTCATTTAGCTGAATGTAAGGTCGACTAAAACCGATGTCCCTGTTAATATAAACTAAGCAGGATGACTATCACAGCATCAAGTCAACAATTACTCTTCATTGGTACTAAATCGATTTGAACCTAAAATCAGCTACATTACTGTACTATTAGAATATTATCAAATCAGTAACCTTCCTGATATTGCCATGTGGCAAAAGATTATTAGCTGTACCAATAGATAGAAATATTGTTTCAAAATATACAAGTCAAATTATAGAAAAAATTAAGATAAACAATATAAGAAAGCACTTGACATATGATAATGTCAATTTTTGCTACCATGTTATTTAAATAATTTGAACAATCTTGTATTTTAAATAATTTTGATATTGTATTTCTTTGTCTGTATATTAAATAAATCCCATGCATTGTGTGGGTTATATGCTAGTTATGATGTCTAATCCAAAGTAATTTTACAACTCAATAGAATAAAAATTGATGTAGAAGTCAAGATCTAATATCTGCTCAAATTTATTTTTTAAAAATATTTTATTATTTATATATTTTTTATTTTTTATTTAGAAGATAAATGCATCCTAATTTGAGCTTGACTTCACTAGCATAAAAAGAGGAAAGTTTTCATTTTCTTCTAACCATAAAAAAATTGCAATTAAAACAAAGAGGGTACATCTTTATAGAATAGTATGGAATAGTACAGCTCTATAGAATTTTTTTTTACTTAGAAGAAAAAATTTGCTTGAATAAGGAGGACCTTATTGGCATAAATAAAAGGTATATGCCATTCTTGTGAATAACAAAAATAAAGAGAGTAAAACTAAAGAATATAAACTCTACTTTCCACCACTAGAACCCAAACAAAGAAAGCAAAAGTAAAGAGTGTAGACTCTATTTTCCACTCGTGATATATACCATAACTTATGGATCATGAAAAACTAATGAAAGTAAAGTCTTAGAGCCCCGCTTTTTAAAATTCTTATTACTTATTATTTTATTTGAAAGATTCGAAATGAGGAGGTTAAAGAAAATCTTTTCTTCTCCTTGATCAAATAAAATCAATATCATGGCTTTGATTCTCTAATCTATAGGGGCCTTAATATGGTCCAATCTCATTGGCAATGCAAGTAAATTGGAGAATCACTATTGATGCTTAACATTTATCAATGGATAAGATAAGTATGCCTATTAATTCTTTCTTGATGAATGAAAAAATAAAGGGACACCTTATATAATAGAAGGAGAAGATGGCCTAACTTGTAATACTTGTAATTCGATAAGTATGATGTCAAGTTTGCTCAATGATGTAAAACAAATGGATACTTCCAAGAGGTCAGAATCATGGATATGGAAAACACATATTTAGTAATCTTTCTTGTACCTTTTAGTTATGTTGTTACTATTGGATTTGGTGATCAGGGCGAAAGCATAGATTTCAAAGTAAATTCTATGAAATCATAAAATCAAACCCTAACCCGAGAACCTACTTATTAGAATTTAAATCATATAACATGCAATTATAATTTAAACTAGGGTATAGGAACATACCTCTTATCGCTAAACCCTAATTTAATCCTGAATGCCGGCAGCAGTCCGTTGGGGGTTCCACCAGGTGTTCACGTGTTCACCTTCCAATGTTGATCCATACGGAGATTTGATCAAACCACTAATATCTCTTTAATCTAATTTCTTGAATTAAAATTTTTATTGTAAGAATTTTAATTTTATTTGGGCAGAACCTCCTCTTAGCCTTTGCTATTACCCTCCTAGCCTATTCTATCCTATCTTTCTATTCTTCTTGTCTTCCTTAACTCTCTTCCTAAGCCCTTATTCAAAAGCAGACTTCTTGTCCTAATTAGAATTTTGTCTTAACAAGGAAAGGAAGAGAGAAATTCAACAATTATGGAGAGGATGTTAGAAAGAAGGAAGGAATTCTGAATGCCTTGGACTCTTGGAGTACACTCCAATTTATAATTCACGTAGGGGTGTCTCCACCAAATTCTCACACCCATTCACTAAGCTTTTCTCACGCCCATTCATCCTTCTCACGATCCATCAAAATATTGCACCATATGGAGTTATGCAGAAATAATTCGAAAAGGTGCCTTATTGCAGAAGAACTCTTCGGACTAATTCTACATAGTTTTCCTGAAGAATCGCAAAGCTTCACAATATGGTGCCAATTAACCAAGGGATGAGATCTGATCTCATGCCCATCTAATGGCCCTTAAAGTGTGTGCCAATATCTAGAAGGGGCGTGGAATAAGTCAAGGCATGGAGGAGTCTATGGCGCCTTGGACTCTTAGTCTAAGTGGCGCCAACAAGGGGGAGACGGCTAGGTGTCCAATGTTATCCAAATTCCTAAAAAACTACCAAAGAGTTTTGCGAGTAGGAGTCTTCTACACCCCTATTTAGATCTGAAGTCTACGTAAAAAATTTACATAGAAAATAAACTTAGATAAGTCTTGGAAAAAGGCGCCAATCATCTCCATGCGCCACATGTCCCTAGCGCATGAACCAAATCTCATGCGCCAAAAAGAGAGACTCTTTGGCACGTGGGACTCAAAAATGAGACACCCAAACCCATGGTCATCTAGCCAAGGGTCAACCCAATTAATAACCAAAATTGATTTTGGCCTAAATTAGATCTAATTAGCCCAAATTAGAATCCAATTTGAATCCGATTCGAATCTAGGTGCCAGGATTTGCAACATGTGCTAGCATGTTCAATATGCAAATATGATCTAATCCAATTAGATCCTTGAATAATTTTTTTTGTATGTGATCCATTAGGTTCCACATCTAGCCAGCAGTAGATCCCAGTGTGATTTGATCTAATTTGGTTAGAACTCAACCAATCCGATTTAGGTTAAATCGAGCAAACTCGATTCGATCAATTAGAATACTTTCTAATTAATGATCAAATTAAACTCTTTAATTCAATTGAATCCACAAGATAAGATTTACATCTAGCAATGTATCATGTTTACCTAAAAGATATAAAATTTTGATAAAAATATCAAAAATATCCTTCAATGGAAAGTTACTATGTAAGAGGATCCGACGATCATCTTGCATCCCGAATATGACTTTGGGTATGAAAACATGTCAAACCCAATATCATATTCATATTTCTCTTAATTTTATAATGATGATTCGATTAATAAAATATTAGAAACTATTTCTAATTTTTCATCATACTTTGATCAAAATCTTCCTGAATCATCATTTGATTGAAGCAAGTAGGATGCAATCTCCTTTTACTAGGAGTGATCGATTTCATGTTGACCTACCCACAACCTTCATATACAATCCACCATATTTAGAATACCCCATACATGATTGAGTCATGAATGAGTATGAACCAAAATATGGATTCATGCATATAAGATTCTATGATAGTCTCAAGTCAAAGGATTACATGCATAACTCCCACTATGAGAACCATCTATTGATATGTAGATAGACTCCATTAGATGTTCTCAAGTTGGATCAATTCAGTAAACTCATTTTCTAATGAGCACCTACATGCTTGTATTAGTATCATACATAAGTGATTGTGAGATCAATCACTCTCTCTATCGAACATACATAGGATGTGCCAGTCTTACCAAAAATATTGATCACCAACTAATGTTCCATTGACTAGAAATATTTAAAAATTAGGGTTTTAAGGTTTTGAATCTTACTGGTATGATCTCATCATAATCCTAAAACCATAACCTTAATTTATGGGGTTCATCATAAATAATTAAGATGCAGCATATGATGAAATAAATATCTTTATTGATATGAAAATATCATTACATGAGTTTGGAAGACAAAAGAATAGCCTATCAAAAATACATATTTTGATCAGCTTGTAGGACATATTTCTTTCAATCTTCTACTTATACTAAAGCCAATCGCTCTTATATTTCATCCCCATCCAGTTAAGGTGGCAATCAAACTGCTACTGTGGTACAGCCCTAGTGAACGGATCTGTTATGTTGTTCTTTGTGTCCATTCATTCAATGACACCATCTTATCTTTCGATCATTTCATGAATGAGATGAAAGCGTCTCAGAATGTGCTTGAATTTATGATGAGACATCGATTCCTTTGCTTAAGCAACTACTCCAGTATTATCACAGTAAAGTAGTACTAGATTTTCAATCTCCGAAACAACATCCAATTCAATGATGAACTTTTTTATCTAGATAGCTTCTTTGATGGCTTCACTTGTAACTATGTACTCTGCCTCAGTGGTTGAGTCAGCTACAACTGGCTGCTTGGTACCCTTCCAACTAATTGCTCCATCATTCAGAGTAAAGACATACCCTGAAATAGATTTGCTATCATCTGAATTTCATTAAAAACTAGAATCAGAATATTCTTCTAGTTTAAGATCAGATTTACCATATACTATAAAAATATTCTTAGTCTTTCTCAAGTACTTAAGAATATTTTTTACAGCTTTTCAATGATCCTCTTCTGAATCAGCCTGAAATCTACTAGCTATACCTAAGACATAAGCAACATCAGGCCTGGTACATAACATGGCATACATTATTGACCCTATTGTCGAAGCATAAGAAATGGAACTCATTTTATTTCTCTCTTCAAGTGTCTTAGGAGACATCTTTTTAGAGAGATATATACCTTGACTCATGGATAAGTAACCTCTTTTACTCCCATCCATACTGAATCTTTTTAGCATTAAGTCAATGTACCTAGACTAGGACAAGCCTAGCATCCTCTTAGTTCTATTTCTATAGATCTTTATTCCAAGAATATATGATGCTTCTCTCAAGTCTTTCATGAAAAACTTATTTGATAGCCATAACTTGATTGATTATTATATTGGGATATCATTTCCAATGAGTATGTCATCTACATATAGAACTAAGAAAATTATGGCACTCTCACTAGTCTTCTTGTACACACATGATTCATTCACATTTTTGATGAAGTCAAACTCTTTGACTGTAATATCAAAGCGGATGTTTCAACTCCTTGATGCTTACTTTAATCCATAAATGAATATCTTAAGCTTGCATATCTGATTTAGTCTCTCACTTGAGACAAATTTCTTTGGTTCTGACATGTAGACCTCCTTCTCAAGAAAACTATTAAGGAAGATGGTCTTCACATCCATTTGTCATATTTTATAATCATGGTATACTGCTATGGCAAGCATAATTTGAATAGATTTAAGCATGATAATGATGAGAATATTTCATCATAATTTACACCTTATTTTTGCCTGAAATTCTTAGCTATCAATCTGGTCTTATAGGTTTCAACTTGGCCATCTGCTCCAATCTTTTTCTTATAGACCCATTTGCACCCAATAGAGTTTACACCCTCTAGTGCATCTACCAAAGTCCAAACTTTATTGGTGTACATGGAGTCTATCTCAAATTTCATAACAACCAGCCATTTGTCTGAGTCCCTACTCATGACAACTTTCGTATAGGTCAGAGGTTCATCATTCTCAATGATTTAGACTTCATTTTTCTTAATAATGAACCCGTACCTTATAGGTGCATGTCACATTCTATCAAACTTATGGATAGGAGTTGTGTGTTCTGGTTCTTTTCTATTTATGTATTTATTTGATTGAAAAATATCTATTTATTTTTCTTGAACTTCACTAAGTTCAATATTTCTCCTACTACCTCTTTCTAGATAAATTCTTTCTCCATAAGAGTTGCATGCCTACTTATAAATACTTTTTGTTCAGTAGAGTGGTAGAAAAGATATCTTATACTATCTCTAGGATATCCTACAAATAGACATCTATCTGCTTTAGCATCTAGCTTATGTTCAAAATTTTTTTTGACATATGTCGGATTACCTCATATCTTAAGATACTTAAGATTAGGTTTCTTACCTCTCCATATATCATATGGAGTACTAGATACAAATTTAGAAGATACTCTAGTTAAGATATATACTGTGGTCTCTAGGACATGATTCTAGAAGAAAATAGATAATTCTATGAAGCACATCATGGACCGTACCATATCTAATAAGGTACGATTTTTTCTTTCAGCTATACTATTTAACTATGGTGTATAAGAAGCGATCTATTCAGAAAGAATATTCTTTACTTTAAGATAGTCTAAAAACTCACTGGATAAGTATTCTCCTTTTCGAATAGATTGAAGAATTTTTATACTCTTTCCAATTTATTTTTCGACCATACTTTGATACTCTTTAAGTTTATCAAAGACTTCAAATTTATCTTTCATAAGATACACATATCCAAACCTACATAAATCATCAGTGAACGTTATAAAATAAGAGTATTCACCTCTAATCTGAGTTATTATTGGACCACATACATCTGTATGTATAAGTCATAATAACTCATTTATCCTTTCTCCATTTCCACTAAATGGAGTCTTGGTTATTTTATGCATGAGACATGATTCACAAGTTCTTAATGATTCATAATCATAAGGATCAAAAAAATTTTCTTTGTATAACTTATTAATCCTGGTCTCATTAATATGTCCAAGTTGACAATGTCAAAGTAAAGTATTATTTATTTCTTCTCTCTTACGCTTTCTATTTTTATCAATATGAAAAATATTATCATTCAAACATAGAATCAACAAACCATTATTAAAAATGCCATAGCATATTATTTCATTAGAATATTTGATAGAGCAACCATTTCTCGTTACATCAAAATTATAATCTTATTTTAATAATAAAGGTAAAGATATAATATTTTTAATGATCTTAGGTATATAATAATAATTTATCAGCTCTAAGATCTTTTTCAGAAGGTAACTTCAAGATATTTGTTCCAATAGTTTCTGCTTGGATGGACTCTCCTCCAGTACCGTAGAGCTTGAAGTTATCCTTCTTCAAACTCTTAATTTTCTATAGCCCCTGCAAAGATTTGCAGATATGAAAATCACAGTCAGTATCTAATACCTATGAGTTTGAAATGGATGAATTTAATGACAAAATTGTATGTATCTCATACATACTTTTTGGTGCAATACTTATACCAGTCTTCATAGTTGCAAGGTATAAGCCTTGCAAATCCTCTTCCAATGATCTGCTTTGCCGTAGTGAAAATAGGTCGTCTGTCCGGAGGCCTTCTTTTCTTTCTTCTTTTTATTTATGCCATCTTTAGGGTTCAGCCTTTTTTTTGAATCCTTTTTGCCTGTCTTCTTCTTAGAGATTTCATCTACAAGAAGAAGAGGAGTCTTATCCTTCTTGATATGGCTTTCTACTATTTTCAACATATTTAACAGCTCAGGCAAGGAAGTATTCAATTTGTTTATATGATAGTTCATGATAAATTAGGAAAATAATTTTGGAAGTGATTGTAGAATCATATCCTGACTCAACTTTCCATCCATGATGAAACCTAATTGACCTAATTGAGTGATCAGGTCAATTACCATCAGTACATGATCTTGCATAGATGATTTTTCTACTATTTTGATATGGAATAACTGCTTAGATATCTCATATCTAGTAGTTCTACTCTGCTCTCCATAAAGCTCTTTTAAATTAAGTAATATGAAGAAAATAGTGCAGGATTTGCTATGCTACTTTCAAAAAATATTTTAAAAATAGCAATGATGCAGCAAAAAATAATTAATATAATTAATTATCTACTAATTATATCAGATTATTTAACCCTATACATTAGGATCTAAATATAATATGCATGCATATATCAATAGATCTGAAAATAAAACTATATAATAAATTATTTACTACATCAACGTATTCAGAATACAATACTTTTTCGTGGATAGTCGATCACTATAATCTGAGTCCACCAAATAATGCTCTGGTATCACATCATAGCTGTACATATGTCCGACCTCTACGATTAGTCCATATGGAGCTTCTTATCCCGATCAGCCCCACTGAAGTGCTAGCTCCTCGTCGAGGCCTTTGATGGTTGATCATGATCGATTATATATTTTTTAATTTTTTAAATATTTTAAAAAATTAAAATATAAATATTAGAGGATGATGAAGATGTGTTTCAAATTTGGTGGTGATCCGATGCTCACAGCACTCGATCTCTCCACCTGAACCTAGATTCCCAAATCTAGGATTTCACTCGGCCCAAAAATCCTGACACACTAAAAATTCTATCACACCCTCTCTATGTGGAGTTTTTTTATAAAATAAGTTTTCATGGAAAGATAACTTTTAAATTTATAATCTCTATTTAGATTATATCTAAAAATAGGATATCCTTAGAGGTGAAAATTATAAGAGAAGAGAGGCATGAGGAAAAAGTAAAGTATTGTAGATCCTATTTACCTTCACTCCAAGATTTTTTTTGCCCAGAAATAATGCCCAAATACTCTAAAATTTTTATCAAGTAATGCTTACCCCTTCTACTATACACATTAAAATTTTTATAATTTATTGACATTAATACCATAGAAAAACTATGTGGAAAATGATAAGAGTTGAGTGGTTGAGAGGTTTTAACAACTCACTTGATTTCAAAAATCAAATGAGCCTCTTATCCTTATCCAACGCCCCCTCCCTTATGTTTAACACGTAGAAAGACTCTCCTACATGTGCATATTTTTATTTCTCCAAAAATATTCGACAAATAAAAGAGAGGGTGTGGGAAGCAGAGTAGAAAAGTCAAAAATGGTGGGCGCATGAGAGAATTTGAATTCAAATTTTATTTGACTTGGTCTTAATTAGTTTCAACCAAACTAAATAATTTAGACCTAATTAAATTAGGTTAAACCCAACCAAATTAGGCTTAGCCTAATCCAATAAAATTTTAATCAAATTTAAAATTAATTAGATCTAGGTCCTGATCAAATCAGGATCAAAACTCCCATAGCGATTAGATCATCTCATGACCTGATCGGATCAAATCTAATCGAATCAAATTTAATCGAACTTGATCGAATCCTCATCATTCAATCAAATTGAGCTAATCAGTAATCAAATTACTAGTTAATCCTCCAAAAATATCCGAGTCTAAATTGAATGGGTTACTAGGCAATAGAGTCCTATCAACATGAAACTCTTGAAGAGTCCTAAATTAGTGGGACTCTTGAATCTAGTGTCACAAATGAATCAAACTCGCGATCATAGAGTCCTAAACTAGTAAAACTCTTGATCAAAGAGTTTTAGATGAGTAGGACTCAGAGTTTCAGTTTAGTAGGACTCTTGGTCATAGAGTCCCAGTCCAGTGGGACTCTTGACCATAGTGTCTTAGATTATCAGGACTCATGATCAAAGAGTCCTAGACAAGTAGGACTCTTGATCATAAAGTTTTAGTCCAGTGAAACTCTTGACCATAGAGTCTCAGACCAATGGGATACTTGATCAGCCATCAGATTAGATAGGAACTCCTAATGTGTGTGACCCCGCAAGTCCGAACCTAAGTTGGTAGCATAGAAACTAATTTCTATACTAATCGAAGTGACCATCTAGCAATAGTACCCAACGTTCGGATAAGTTGAATAATCACAATCGCAATATTTAGAATCTACGCAAATATGGTTACCATATAATTCATCTCTATGACCTCTGTATAATAAATGACTCAGGGTTAGACTGTCAACCCTAGAAAATACATCCATATCATGTCTCAAAGCAATTAGTCTCGTGACTCCTCACTAAGACTACTCTGATCAAGATTTTATTAAATTAAAATATAATTAAATACAGTTTCTGAAATCAGGAGTGGTCAATCCCATCTTGATACATGCACCAACTCCATAAGTACTTGATTGTGCCCAGAAATCTTCCGTTACTGAATTAAAAATTCAGATAGTCCGGCATCAAAATACAGTGAGTTGCTTGAAAGTCATCATGGTGATCTCAAGTCGGAGAGACATTTATGCTCATATTCCATCGAAGCTAATCTTGACAGGAGAAAAGCTACGAAGTTGATCACATTCAGTGCAGATGTACCTATATATCTCACTTGTATGCTATATCAATGTCTCAACACTCCTTGGTTATGAGGACAACCAATCTATATGGCACACAATGACCTATATTTGATAAATATTATCATTCTAAGTAACAACGTATCATTTGATCGTGAACTATTTAAAAACTGAATGATAAATCCTCCTTTGTCGAATCTAGATAGTCCTAAGGACTTCATCACAACATAAGAGTTCATTAAAAGATAACAGAATTTATGATGAAAAATATGAAAATAATTTTTATTAATTTATAATTTATATATAATTATAAATATATGGTCCAATCATCAACAAACTGATGATTGGCTTTGAAACACATTTCCAACAATCTCCCACTTAGACTAAAGTCAATCGGTGCAGTATCTAATACCTATCTTCGACTTAAAGTCGTTGAACTCCTTCACCACAACAGCTTTATTGAATGGGTCAGCTAGGTTCTCCTTTCTGTTGATCTTCTGAAGATCGACATCACCTCGATCCACAATCTCTCGGATAAGATGGTAGCGGTACAGAATATACTTTATCCACTGATGTGCCTTTAGTTCCTTCGCCTAAGCAATGGCTCCAGAGCTATCGTAATAGAGCAGAACTGGACCATCAAGGAGGATACTATTCTGAGCTCAGTGATAAATTTTTTTAGCACACCACTTCTTTGGCAGCTCTAATGTAGCGACATACTCTATCTCACAAACTGAATCGACCACATTGTGCTGCTTGAAACTCTTCCAGCAAATGAACCCATCATTAAGGGTAAATATATATCCCAACATACTCTTACTATCATCATGATCAGACTGGAAACTGAAGTCTGTGAACCCCATAAGTTTTAAGTCCGATTCGTCATATGTAAGCCACTGGTCCTTAGTATTTCTTAAATACTTCAGGATGGTTTTAATAACCTTCTAGTGATTCTCCCCTGGATTAAATTGGTATCTACTCACTACACCTAATGAGTATGCCACATCTGATCGCATACATGTCATGGCGTATATTATAGAACCCACTACTGAAGTATATGGTATTCTATTCATACGCTCTCTGTCTAGAGGTATTGTTGGATAATCCCTCTTTGAAAGAAAAATTTCATGGCCTATCGGTAAATAACCTTTTTTGAAATTTTTCATGCTAAACTGTCTCAACACAATATCAATATACGTGGACTAAGATAATCCAAGCAATCTTTTAGATCTATTTCTATAGATCTTCATTCTTAGGATATAGGAAGCTTCTTCCAGATCTTTCATGGAGAATTGTAATGATAGCCAGATCTTTATTCCTTATAATGCAGGGACATCATTTTCGATTAAAAGAATGTCATCTACATACAATACTAGGAATACTATTGCTAGACCATTAGCCCATTTGTATATGCAGGGCTCCTCTTCGCTCTTAACGAAGCCATATATTTTGATTGTTCTATCAAATCATATGTTCTAACTCCGAGATGCCTGCTTTAGTCCATAAATGGACCTCTGAAGCTTACACACCTTAGACTCATCTATGAACGTGAAACCTTCAGGTTGTATCATATACACCTCTTCATCCAGCTCTCCATTCAGAAAAACTATTTTCATATCCATCTGCCAGATTTCATAGTTCAGATGGACAGCTATGGCAAGCATTATCCGAATGGATTTAAGCATTACCATATGAGATAAGGTCTCATCATAGTCAATACTATAACATTGACGATACCCCTTAGCAATCAGATGGGCTTTATAGGTCTCCACTTTTTCGTCTGTGCCTCTATTCCTCTTGAAGACCCACTTACATCCTATGGATTTTACTCCTTTGGATGGGTCAACCAATGTCCATACATCGTTGACCTTCATGGGTTCCATCTTGAATTTCATGGCCTCAAGCCATTTCTCAGAGTCGGATCTCTGCATTACATTCATATAAGTGATTGGATCCTAATAATTCTCATCGAGTTCGATAGGATCTCCATCCCGAACCAAAAAATCATAGTATGTATCCGATTGACGTGGTACTCTACCAGATCACCTTAAGGATGCTTCTATAATGGGTTCTGGGTCTGATTTAATCAGATCTAGCTCAGGTTCAACAACTTATGTCCATTCTTTCACCTGTCGTACTTCATCAAATTCGACCTTAGAGGCATTTACTACTACAAAAATGGCCTATGGCAGTAGTTACTATGGCAGTGATTTTCAAAATTATTATCATAGCTTATACGACAGCAGTTTTCGTTAACCGCTGCTACAGGTCGAACCTATGGCAGCGGTTTTTATAACCATTACCATAGGTCCGACATATAGCAGCAGTTATAGAAAATCGCTGCCGTAGGTCAGACCTATAGCAGTGGTTACAAAAAAATCATTGTCATAAATCGATCAATAGCAGCAATTCATTGTAATCGCTGCCATAAGTCGGACCTATAGTAGCGGTTAGTAGAAACTGCTGCTATAATCTGATTTATGATAGCGATTAATTGTAACCGCTATCATATATTTTTTTCTTAAATATTATATAATTTTAAAATTTAATACTCATCTTCACCATTCATTATCTAAATAATTATCATTAGAGTGTCATCACAAAAGATCATCTCGATTCGATGGCCCTAGCTTCGTTGATCAAAAAAATTCAATTTCGACAACCACGAACGACGATGCGATGATCTGATAGATGGAGACCTCCGATGGATTCAAAAATCTGTAATGATGATCTTGGTGATGTTTGCAGCATACTATCAAGGTTTCACTTCAATCGGATATCGTTATCTTGGTCAGTTTAGTATAGGTTAGTTTCGATCGTTAAATGATAAATGAGTGATCAAAAGACCAAACGGTGTTCGATTATGAGATAATTTTTTTTGTAAATGATCTTGGCTACTACTTTAATCATTTTTTATGGTGATGATTATAAAATTCAACTCGTGAGATGAAAAATGATTTAAAACTATACATCTCTTGATAACCATTTTGAAACTTCACTAGTTATTATGCTTGTGCTTTTGCAATATCTGCTTAACATGAACAGTTTATATGAAAATGATTTAAATTTTACTATCACCACCATATAAAATATTTAAAATTATAATAAAAATTATTTAACTAAAAAATTATCTCATAATCGGATGCCATTTAACCCTTTGATCGCTTATTTCTAATTTAACGGTAGAAATCATTTCATACTAAATTGACCATGATAATGATATCCAATTGAAGTAAAACTTTGATAGTATGCTACAAACATCATCGAGATCATCATTGCAGATTTTTGGATCCATCGGAGGTCTTCATCTATCAGATCATCGCATCATCATTCGTGATCGTCAAAATTAATTTTTTTTAATCGATGAAGCTAGGGCCATCGGATCAAGATGACCTTTTGTGATGACACTCTAATAATAATTATTTAGATAATGAATGGTGAAGATTGATATTAAATTTTAAAATTATATAATATTTAAAGAAAAAATAAGAAAAAAATTATTTTTCACCTAATCGCTGTCGTAGATCTATTTCAGCGATTTTGGATAACCGCTGCCATAGATCTATAGCAGCGGTTCGATAACCACTATCATAGATCTATGGTAGTGGTTCGATAACTGCTGCCATAGGTTAGGTTAAAAATTTTCAAATTTTTTCTTCCCTCCTGTGCGCTCTCGATCTCTCTTACTCTCTCTCCCTCCTCCACTTTGTCGCTGGCATCGCCCCTCCTCCCCCCCCCGACCGACGTCGCCCCCCTCCTTCCCCCGACCGGGGTCGCCCCTCCTCCCTCCGATTAGTGTCACCCCTCCTCCCCCGATTGGCGTCGACCCTCCCCCGACCGATGTCGCCCCTCCCTCCTCGCTGGCGTCGCCCCTCCTTCCCCCTCCCTCTCCAATCTTCTCCATCCGGCCGCCCCTCCCTACCACCTGCCACCCCCCACCCGACACCCCCATCCCTCCATCCGACCCTCCCTCGGCCCTGAGCGAAACCCCCCCTCCGACGAATCTCCATCCGACCCTCCCTCGGTCTCTCATGAAAACCCCCCTCCAACGAACCCCTCTCTACCCTCGCTCGGCCCCCTACGAAATCCCATCCCTCCCATCTAATCCTCCCTCGATCCCCAACGAACCCCCTCCAACGAACCTCCATCCAACCCTCCCTCGACCCCTGTGAAACCCCCCCTCCGACGAACCCCCATCCATCCTCGACCCTCCACCGACCCCCTGTGAAACCCCTCCCCCACACTCTATTTTCCTCCAACCCCGGTGCGAAACTGAACCCCCCTTCCGGTGAGGCCCCCTTCATCCTCCTTTGGCCCCATGAAACCCATCCCCCACCACCACCATTCTGACCCTCCTCCGGCTAAGTGCGAAGCCTCCTTCGGCTCCTCGTCACTATGCCCCCCTCCTCCTGGCCCCCATCCTTGTCGCCCCCCTGCTCTCTCTCTCTCTTTTCTTTTTTTCTCTCTTCTCTATCTTACTATCTTGCTTTTATTTCGTAGGTTACCTCTAGTATCGTCGTCCTCCTCTAGCATCATCGCCGGCGACCCTCGAAGCTTTCAGTGTGACCTGCTCTCTATAGCCGTAGGTATAATTTTTTTAAAAATTTTATAATATTATTTATTAATCATGCATATTTATAATAATTTATAAAATATTTATAATAAATATTATAAATATTTATTATAAATATTATAATTATCTGCATGCCGTAGTTTTTGGGCTGTGCCATGGCAGTAGCCTTAGGCCATGCCATGTCGACGGTTGTGGACTAGACCTATCAATGGGTTGGATTCGGATTAAAATCTAAATATTCAGTTCCGAACCTAATTTTAATTACTGCTACTGGATTTGCACCCGAATACCCGATGGGTCTGTACTTGAGAGAAAAAGGGAGGGATCTGCAGCCAAGCTAGCTCAGGCCGTGATCGAGCCGACTAGGGGAGGATCCTAGTTAGATATCTCAAGCATGGAGCCGGCTATCTCAGGCATGAAGCCAGCTTGGCTTTCGAGTGAATAGAATTTGATATGTTATGATGTTATATTGATTAATGTTCATTAGCATTATAGGTCACGATGGCATCGAAATACCATCTAGCTTTCACCCCTACCCCTCGGAGGGTTACTCATAGTTCAGCATCCGAGGAGCAGTCGGAGCATACTCCGTCCACCTCAGCATCAGCTGCTTAGGGACCTCCACCATCGACATCTACTCCACCGACAGCTGAGCCTCTATTGTCGTCCATATCTAAGGCACATGCTACTACGCAGGCATCTGAGTGTACGTTTTTATTATATTAGCACAACTTTATTTTTTATATAGTATTTGTATACTTATATATTTGCATGACGTATTTGCATTGTAGGTGCATCATCCAGCTAGACATTTTGCGATCCCACACGTATGGCACACGTGTGGAACCGCCAGCATTAGGTGATGATCTATTACTATGCAAAGGAAAGGCTAGTAGGGAAGACCGTATGAAAGATGCATTTCTTTTTTGGAGTGCTTGTGAGGCGGTCGAACATCATTCCCGTAAACCCCAAAGACTGGCATTTGATGGATGCTGCCATCAGAGATCGGATATAGAAGGAGATATGGGTAAGTACGTACATCTTAGTTATATTTATGCATTTTATATGTTTACACTATATATGTTTGATTAGAATAATTTTGTAACTAATTTTTAATAAATTTATGTCGAGGAAGTACGGCTTTTTCGATCACGAGAGGGCTCGAGATGTCTGACTGAAGAAGATCATAGAGTTATACTAGGGTTACAAGGTCAAGCTCCATAGAGGATGGCTCGAGCACCGACGAGACACTTCAGAGGAGCTTATTTCCTGGATACAGGACTATCCTCCGAGTTAGTGGAAGAGGATGGTTAGACACTGGAGGATCTAGAAGTTCGAGATAAAATTTCTAACTTTTAAATTTTTTAATATACTTAAAATTTTATTTAAATATTTTTTAAATATTTATTATTTATTTAAATACCTGTTATGCTACCTTCCATCAGAATCGGAAGAATCGTGCAGTCCAGGAGTATACGCACACTCTAGGCCACGAGTCTATGGCCAGTCATGTGCATAAAGAGATAATTAATTCTAAATCTTACTAGATAAATTAAATTCATATTTTTTATCATTTTTTTGATAAATTTATTCTTTGTTATAGCTGATGAGAGATGGAGTGATGCCCAATCGTAGCGAGATCTTTCAGTCTAGTCACACGAATAAGATGGGCAGGCCGATGAACACCACGATTGGACGTATTTTTGTAAGTATTAAATATATTAGTATATATGATTAGTATTATAGTATTTCTTATAAAATTTTATTTTAATTTATAATTACGGGATCAGTTAGATGCGCTCGTAAGAGAGGGCCCAGAGACCATTTATCTCAGGTCTTGGAGCCTGAGCACTCTGGGAGGATCCGATGCAAACCCGGATACATGTCGATGAGCTACTGGTCCGAGGCGAGCATCTCCTCACAGACTTTCGATGTCATCAGTCGGGAGGAGCTTGAGGAAGTATTTGCATAGGCAGATCATGCTGCGATGCGGACAGATCGGGCTGAGGAGCGCGCATCTCATCTAGAGGGCATCGTGAGAGACATAATGTCGATGCTTAGCATGCATTTTGGAGTCACGAGCTTCAAGGATATGTTGGCCCGCATTTCAGCTCCAGCTCCAGCTCTAGCTCTGGCTCCAGCTTCGACTTTCGATGATGATGTAGATTTAGGAGACTTTTGATGTATTTTATTTTTTTAAAAAAATATTATAATAAATTTTATTCGATAAAAAATTTTGGCATTTCAGAATAATTTTTGTATTTATTATATTTTCTTATATTATATATCTATATTTATCAGATAAAATATATAAAAAATAAAAATTTTATTTTTTTAAATTATTCAAGATCTACGACAGCGGTTTTATAATCGCTGCCATATCCGTGCCAACCGCTGTCATAGGTTCTTAGTGCAAATGGTGCCAACCACTATATTAGACTGTACATTACCGTTGTTATAGGTCAATCTATTGCAGTGATTTATAAACCGCTACAATAAGCTATCTATGACAGCGATTCTAACAATCGCTGTAACAACCGCTGCCATAGAGCTACGGCAACAGTCATAGTGGCAGCGGATAGAAAATCACTGCCACAGCTTATGACAGTGGTTTTTTGGACTACGACAGTGGTTACGAACCACTACCATAGTCATTTTTTGTAGTAGTGATTAGTTCCTTTACCAAAAAAAATTTTTTCTAAAAAAACTGTCTTAAGGCTAATAAATGCTTTTTGCTCATCAGCAAGGTAAAAGTAATATCCTTTGATTTCTTTTGGGTAACCTATAAAACTACACTTATCATACCTAGGTCTAAGTTTGTCTATCATCAAACGTTTGACGTAAGTCGGACACCCCCAAACCCTAAAGTATGAAAGCATTGGCTTACGCCCTGTCCATATTTCATATGGTATTTTATTAATAGATTTACTCGAAATTCTATTTAGAATGTAACAAGCTGACTTGAGCGCATATCCCCATAGAGAGATCAGCAAACCAGCAAACCTTATCATGGATCGAATCATGTCCAATAGGATCCAATTTCTCCTTTCAAACACACCATTATATTGTGGTATTCCAGGATGGATCCATTGGGAGAGAATCTCGTTCTTCCCAAGATATATCAGAAACTCATTAAAAAAGTACTCACCTCCTTGATCAGATCAAAGAGTTTTAATACTCTTCCCAGTTTATTTTTCTACCTCATTTCAAAATAGTTTGAACATTTCAAATGACTCTGACTTATGCTTCATTAAATAGATATACCCATACCTCGATAGATCATCTGTGAAGGCTATGAAGTAGAAATATCCACCTCTGGCACTTGAGCTCATGGTTCCACATACATTCGAATGTACTAAACTTAAGAGTTCAGTGGCTCGTTCATATTTTTCAGTAAAAGGTGACTTGATCATCTTACCAAGAAGACAGGACTCATAGATCGGAAGTGACTCACAATTACTAACCTCAAGAATTCCTTCTTGAGCTAATCTGTTAATTCTATTCTTATTAATATGACCTAGCTTATAGTGCTAAAGGTAGACATCAGACACATCACTAATTCTAGGTCATTTATTGGAGGATTGAACCACGTTAACAGGCATAGAAAGTAAATAAATTTCGTTATTCAATTGTCCAATCAAAATTATAATACCATTCAAAATGACATTATAAAAATTTCTTTTATTAATATTTCAAAACCATTCATGGCTAAAAAGTCTATAGAAATAACATTCAATAAGAAAGTTGGACAATAATGACATTCATTAAGAATAACTTTACTTGAATTAATTATAAGGTTCATGATTTTTAAAGCTAGAATTGAAACTTGTCTACCATCTCCAATGTTCAGGAACCTCTCATCTTGATCAAATCTCTTACTAATCTGCAAGCTCTGCATAGAATTACAAATATGATAAGGACTTCTAGTATCTAATATCCAAGCAGTAGAATCAAATAAGAAAAAATTATAAGGTGTTATCATATAATTACCTTGCCCAGCAACCACTTGCTTCTTCCTTGGCTTGTTCGAATTCAGGGAGGCAATGTACAGAGGACAGTTCCTCTTTCAGTACTCCTACTTCTTGTAGAAGAAGCACTCTGCTTGGCTCTGGTCAGACTTACGCTTCTTGGTCTGATCCTATGCAGTCATCCCAGCATGCAGTCGCACCTTCTTGTTCTTCTTCCCTTTCTTAAAGGGTCGACGATCAGAAGAAGACCCTTCCACTACCTTCACCATTTTCTTATAGAGTTAGTGATCCTTCTCAAAGTTCTGCAACAACCCTAACAAGCCATGGTAGTTCACTGTAGGCTTTGTCATTCTAAAATAAGTTAGGAAAGGGAGGAAGGACTTGGACAAAGAATTAAAGATTGCATCCTTACCGAGCTGCTCGTGCAGGAGAAAGCCCAACTTGCTAAGGCGCTCAATCATCTCGATCATGTACAATACATGATCGGTGACTAAGGCCCCATCCCTCATCCAAGCGTTGAAAATGGCACAACTTATTTTGTGCCTTTTAACGTCGTCCGGTGTGCCAAAAGAGTCGTTCAATATTTGAAGCATCTTCTATAGCTGGATGTTTTCAAATCTATGGCTGAACTCATCATTTATTGCCATCAGTATTATACATCAAATGGTGGTGCGGTCATTGAGCCACTTCAGATAAGTGTCTCGGACCGCTCTCCTAGCATTCGGGGCTAGCTCCTCAGGTGCTCGATCCATTACCACATAAAGAATCCGCTCATGCTCCAGAATGATTTCCAACTTACAATATCAGCTATCGTAGTTGGATCCCATTAATTTATCATGGTCTAACAATGATCGGAGCGATAGGTTAGTGGCCATGTCTGCACAAAAAGAAAAATAAAACCTAATTAGTATATGAATTATTAATCCTAAAGACTTGGACTTCAGTCTAAAGATCCTTCCACTATTTTATATGAATTGGTAGCCTCTACCTTCAATTCAAGAAATTACTCTAAATTCTTAGTGGGTACTAGAATCCACATAGACTACACATAGGCCCAACTTTGGTTGGTCAACCCATGTGCACCTATGGGTAGATTCAAAATCAATTATTTCTCTAAACAACTTCTAGTAATATTGATTTTGCCCCATAGACCTAATCAGTAGGCTTTGGCCTCTACTAAAAAAGATTCGGTTAGGTCCAACCATTAACATGACCACATTTGATCTTATCTAATCAATAAATGATCAAGCTCAACTTTAGTCGGCCAACCTAACCACTATCAGAAAGACTTAACCAAATTATCATTTTATGATAATTTCATTAGTCAATAATCACCAGGCCTTTGGGCCTCCAATAATTATTATACTAATGAACCCATTATCACTTAACTTAATAGGAGGCTATGATTTAGTTATCTATATAACTATTTCATTTTTAAGAACCTAATAATTTTAGAAGATTTAGTTAACCAATTTAAAAAAATTCAGTGAGCCAATTTTGATCCTTCCACTGACTTCACCAAGTCAGAAAAGAATCTAATCTAAGATGGCATTAGAAGCACCTAAATCAGTCAAACTGATTTACCTAATAGACATGGGTGAGCCCGAATCAATAAGTGATCTAATCAAAATCTAACTCATCAGGATGGCCCGATAAGCAAGATCAGTGAAAGGGATATGCCATTAACTCATCAAAGACTGAATTAGTGCGAGTAGCTCCTAATTAAAAATCATTGATCAAACTACCAAACTTACCTTAGACACCATCCGGTTTATTAGTTTTAATTTGACCAACCTAGTAATTTTATATTCTACCGCGTAGCCTTGAATCAAGTACATTTGGTCCTTGTTAAAGGCATGGACTTGACCAACTATAACTATTGTAATTGAGTCTATAGAGTTCTTGACCTAATATAAATTAACATTTAATTAGATTTGATCAATTACTCTAAATTAGTCTATCTTTTAACAAACCTTAGGTCTAACCCAATTTATGAATCTAATTCAGCTAACCCAATAATCCATAAGTTTATGATTAATGACTTAGAATCTTAATTTATAATTCTAGACACTAAATCATTATACTTAATTTTTAATTGAGTTTATAGGCTGAGGGTTAGGGTTCGATATTTCAAAAATATTTTTTAATTTTGAAAGGTCTTTTACAACTTAGCATTGTTCACCAATTGAGTCGACTCATTTTAAAATTAAATCATCTCAATTCACAAATAATACTAGTTGTAGGGTTTAATCTGAAACTATGTACACTACATAATCATTAAATTATGAATTAAACTTTATCAAATTATGCATTCATGATTATAAATCAGATTAAAGCTTAATATAATTAAATCATAAAAATATTAGATCAAATCTAGTAATTTCATGATTAACAATATAGATCAACAACGTATCAGGACAATCTTTTTATTGTAGAAGATAAACCCTACAGCAGGACAACCTACAGTTCATACGATCTAGATTTTAATTTTTAGATCTAATTATTCTAATTATTAGATCAATATTTAGATCAAATCTAAATTATTAATCTAAATATGCAAGCATATCATGTTTTAAAGAGCCTTGCTCTGATACCAATTGAAGAAAATAGTATAGGGTTTGCTATGCTATTTTTAAAAAATATTTAAAAATAGTAATGATATAGTAAAAAATAATTAATCTAATTAATTATCTACTGATCATATCAGATTATTTAACCCTATATATTAGGATCTAAATATAATATGCATGCATATATCAATAGATCTAAAAATAAAACTATATAATAAACTATTTACTACATCTACGTATTCAGAATATAATATCTTTTTATGAATAGTCGATTATCGCAATCTGAGTTTATTAGATAATGCTTTGGTATCATGTCATAGCCGCACATATGTCCAGCCTCTACGGTTGGTCTACATGGAGCTCCTGATCTCGACCAGTCCCACTGGAATGCTAGCTCCTCCCCGGAGCCTTCGATGGCTGATCATGATTGATCCGATCGATCATATATTTTTAGATTTTTTAGATATTCTAAAAAATTAGAATATAAATATTGGAGAATGATGAAGATGTATGTCAAATTTGGTGGTGATCCGATGCTCACAACACTTGATCTCTCCACCCGAATCCAGATTTCCAAATCTAGGATTTCACTTAGCCTAAAAACCCTGGCACACTAAAAATCCTATCACACCCTCTTTGTGTGGAGTTTTTCCATGAAATAAATTTTTTAAAAAGATAACTTTTAGATCTATAATCTCTATTTAGATTATATCTAAAAATAGAATATCCTTAGAGATAAAAATTATAAGAGAAGAGAGGCATGAGCAAAAAGTAAAGTGCTATAGGATCCTATTCACCTTCATTCTAAGATTTTTTTTGCCCAAAACTAATGCCTAAACACTCTAAAATTTTTACCACATAATTCTAACCCCTTCTACTATATGTACAAAAATTCTCATAATTTATTGATGTGAATACCATGGGAAAACCATATGAAAAATGATAAGGGTCGAGTGGTTGAGAGGTTTTAACCACTCACTTGATTTCAAAAATCAAATGAGCCTCTTATCCTTATTCAACACCCCCTCCCTTATGTTTAACACGTAGAAGGACTCTTCTTCTGCATGCACACATTTTTATTTCTTCAAAAATATTCGATAAATAAAAGGAAGGGCGTGGAAAGCAGAGTGAAAAAGTCAAAAATGGTGGGCGCATGGGAGAATTTGAATTCAAACTTCATTTGACTTGGTCCTAATTGATTTCAACCAAACCAACTAATTTAGACCCAATTAAATTAGATTAAATTCAATCAAATTAGGCTTAGTCTAATCCAATAAAATTTTAATCAAATTAAAAATTAATTAAAATTAGATCCTGATCAAATCAGGGTCAAAACTCCTATAGCGATTAGGTCATCTCATGACTTGATCAGATCAAATCTAATCGAATCAAATTCAATCAGACTTGATCAAATTTTTATCGCTCAATCAAATTAAGCTAATCAATAATTAAATTGTTAATTAATTTTTTAAAAATATTTGAGTCTAAATCGGATGGGTTATTGGGCAATAGAGTCTTATCAACATGAAACTCTTGAAGAGTCCTAAATCAGTAGGACTCTTGAATCCAGTGTTTCAAATGAATCGAACTCATGATCATAGATTTTTAGACTAGTAGAACTCTTGATTAGAGAGTTTCAGATAAGTAGGACTCAAAATTTTAGTCCAGTAAGATTCTTGATCATAGAGTCCCAGTCCAGTGGGACTCTTGATCACAGTATCCTAGATTATCAGGACTCATGATCAGAGAGTCCCAGATAAGTAGGACTCAAAGTTTTAGTTCAGTAGGATTCTTGGTCATAGAGTCTCAGTCCAGTAAAACTCTTGATCATAGAGTCCCAAATCAATGGAACTTTTGATCAGCCATCAGATCAGATAGGAACTCCTAATGTGTATGACTCCATAGGTCCGAACCTAAGCCGATAGCATAGAAACTAATTTCTATACTAATCGAAGTGATCATCTAGCAATGGTACCTGATGTTCGAATAGGTCGAATAATCATAATCGTAATATTCAAAACCTACATGAATATGATTACCATATAATTCATCCCTATGATCTCTGTGTAATAGATGACTCAGGATTAAGCTATCAATCTTAAAAAATACATCCATGTCGTATCTCAAAGTAATTAATCCCATCACTCCTCACTAAGACTACTCTGGCCAACGTTTTGCTAAATTGAAACATTATTGAACACGGCTCTTAAAATCAGGAGTGATCAATCCCATCTCGATACGCGCATCGACTCCACAAGTACTTGACTATGCCCAGAAATCTTTCATCATTAAATTAAAAATTTAGATAGTCCAGCACCAAAATACAGTGAGTTACTTGAAAGTCACCATGGTGATCTCAGATCAGAGGAACATTTATATCCATAATCCATCGAAGCTAATCTTGACAGGAGAAAAGCTCCGAAGTTGATCACGTTCAGTGTAGATGTACCTATACATCTCACTTGCATGCCATATCAGTATCTCAACACTCCTTGATTATGAGGACAACCAACCTATATGGCACACAACGATCTATACTTGATAAATATTATCGTCCTAAGTAAAAACGTATCATTTGGTCGTGAACCATTTAAGGACTAAATGATAAATTCTCCTTTGCCGAATCTAGATAGTCCTAAAGACTTCATCATAACACAGGAGTTTATTAGAAGATAACAGAATTTATGATAAAAAATATTAAAATAACTTTTATTAATTTATAATTTATATATAATTATAAATATATAGTCCAACCGTCAACAGACTGATGATTGACTTTGGGACACATTCCCAATACAATATGGACTAAGTATTCATGCCATCATACTGTCTCTATAATTTATTACTCATAGAGGCGAGTATGATGTATTTGACAGTCAATAAATCATTTTGCTATATCTTATATGTGGCTACTTCCTCTTCAGTGGCATCCTCTCCTACCAGCTCAGGATCAGGGATGTCGAGGATATAGGAGAGTTTCTCCTAATTGAGTACAATCTTTAGGTTTCTCAACCAATCCGCATAATTTAGACCAATCAATATATTTGAATCCAATATTGAACGTAGTGAAAGTGAAGAAGCCATTTAATCTACATAATAAAGAATATTACATAAGCAAATAACCCATGATGACATGCATAATTAAATTAGAACTTTAATTTAATTATGTCTTCCACTATTTTATCATAATCCTTTACTATGATAATCAAGAAATTCTAATTAGTTTTCTTAGTGGGATTGAGGTCCTAATTCTTTATAAAAGTGAAGGAAAATCCTGATTTCTCGATCTAGATCCGATCAGATCAAGAGATATATTTCAAAAAAAAATTTCTTGATCTCAATCAGATCTTGATATATTTCAGATCTAATTCTTATTATTTTAATGATTAAAATAAATTCAGATAAATTAAATCAGATTTAACTTACCTTGATATGGGTAATCCTATTATCCGTTGATGATCCTGTATGCAGCGGAAGGTTCTGGATCTAGCCACGTAAGTGTCTGGCCTCTACCGGTATCCACTCAGATTGGATTTGGAGATCCTCTTCTTCTCTATCACGTCTCCAAAAATTAGATCTGGATCTGATCTGGAGGATCTTCAAAACTCCTTTTGAAGATCAGCAGTCGTCCTTTTGCAGCAGCGCAGCCTTCTTGCTTTTGATCGCCTTTCTTTGATCTGGAATCGCACCAACCAAGTCCAAAACTCTTTTGGACGTGGAGAGGAGAGGGAGAAGAAGCTTTGGCATGGAGGAAGGAGAGGAGAGGCAGCCTTGGGGCATGGGGAATTCTTCTATTCTTTGAGTTGGGCGCAGGGTCTTATTTATAGACTAACTGTGATCCAACTCCTCTTCTTCCCAACCAATCACAACCCTTTGTGAAATCAGATCTAAATCTGATTGGTGGAAATAGAGTCCCCTGGATTCCTCCTTAGAGGGCGCCTAAGACCAGTCAAACTTGGATTCTTAGAAGAACTCTAATTGGAATCCAAAAGGGAGATGGAGTCCTTGTCCAACAAGGACTCCTAGGCGCCTCCAACTTGGGCTCACGCCAAGGGTGGCGTGCGCCCTCCTCCTTGCCAGGTTCTGGCAGGGGGACAAGGCCCCCACCAGCTCTCCAATAGGTGCATGACATGTGGTCAAAAGTCAAAGTGTCAATGGTCAACATTTTGACCAGTCAAAGGTAGACTTTTGACCAAAGTCAAAGAACAAGAAATGGCAGGTGACCAAAAATGGCAGGTAATGTCTTACAAAATAAGACAACCTTTTCTGACTTGGACAACCTCCAGTCAGACCATATGAAGGCCTCTGATTGAGCACAAACTCCTTTGGCTCAGTCAGGACAACTTATTTATGATGATAGTAAAAGAAGAACGTTAGGTTCAATCGAGTGCTAGCACGATTTTCCTTGAACCTAATTGAATCTCATTCAGATCAATTGAACTAGATCAGTTCAATTGATGATCACCAGATTCAAACCCTTGTTTGTGTGACCCAGTTAGGTTCAGTTCTGTATGGTAATGGGATATGTCATGATCTCTATCATCGACATCATCGAAACTCCTTTCGATGGATCAGAACTCTTCTGATTCGAACAGCTAGAATGATCGATCATCTAAATCATTCTAATTGCTCCCAAAATCCACCAGTGACACCTAGCAGTATATGGTGGCAACCCATCAGAGCTGAATGCGAACCTCTTGGTGCAGCTACCTGTGTGATTAAGTTCTTCTATCTTGAGCCCCGATCAGATTAGGGTTAAGGTGAAACTCGTCAAACCCTAGTCTCTGTCATATGATGTAATCATTCGATTCGAAGTCCAATGTGAAAATCTAAATAGAAACTCTTTCTATTATTTCACTCTGCCATGGCCATGGGCTTCTGGACTTGATTCTCATGATCATCATAGGGCTGCTCCTCTACCACCGAGGTAGATAGATTCCATCTTGATGCAATCCAGTTCCTACAATGAACATGCTATAGCCCAACATACACCTCAGGGTTCCATATGGCTAGGAGACCGAGTAATGGTGTAGTCAAACTATAACACCCTCAAGGTGAACTGCCGATGCACCTCAGGTCAAAGAACCAGACACACTACTGCAGCATCGAGTCAGTCATTGACGAGAAGGTAGACTTCCTAATGACTACTCGAGGTGGTCACGCTCAGTGCCCTCGTTCTCTAACGAGTACCTGTACTCTCGCTCCGGTGTCTCCACACCGTAGACTCAAGACTCATCTACTAAAGAGAAGCGATTGTACACCAACCTTCCGGATCAATCACCATCCTCGTGATGATCCTATGGTCGGGAGCATTTTATGAGTTAATAATGATTATTCATGTCTTAAATTTTCAACTCTTGAAAATATGAATTATCATTACCATTAACTCAAAGGATGTATCACAGACACTAAATACACATATGTGATAGAAAATAATCCATTTATTGATTTTAGTCAAAATTACAATTTTGCCCCTAGAAGTGTATTACAAGTGTCAGCCAATTCTGGCTTCTAGGGCACATATATCTAACAATTGTGAAAGCAAATATTTTCTGTCATCATCACTAACATGCAAATATTAAGCTGTAGTGCACAACTAACTATAATATTTTAGTTAAGTAGGATCTTTCATTTCTATACAGTCATAATGGAATATAATTATTTTTATGGTTATACAATAAAGCAGTATATCCAAAATGCATAAGCATCATAATGTACCAGAATAATATTCTATCAGTCTCTATAATAGGTCTTGTAGTTGCACAACAAACCTAATATGGTTCGTGATATAATAATATCCCAGTATGAAGAAAGACCTTAATGTAGTGAATATAATTCTAAGCATTCCAATTAAGAATTAAATTAATCTAATCAGCCAGGAAAGTGGAAGAGAAATGGGGGTCCTCCCATTGCTTTCCATAAACATCAATAAATTGGCCACAATGGAATCAATTAGAAAACACGTTCTTTTTACCAATCATGAACCACTTTTCTAAACATCGATCGATCATTTAGACATCCAGACTGGTTCTGCTATCAGTTAATTACACTATAACTTAATATAATTTTTATAGAGGGCTTTAACTGGTCTCTATGCACATTCTAATCAAAACATATTATATACATAAATTGATTATATCAGTCATGACAAATATTTTTATTCATATAAATATATTAGCATGTATTATCATTCTAGGACAACCATCATCACATAGTGGACATTCGCCATTATGCCAGGACAATCTTACAGAATGATATACATCATAATTTTAATTAAATATGATCACATCATATTAATAACATGCTAAACATATCAAACATGATCATATCATATTTACAATTTTGCCATTAATCTATAAGCATAACAACATATGATTTAATCTAATAAGGATGGCTCTGATACCACAATTGGGTTTGGTGATCAGGGTAGAAGCATGGATTTTAAAGCAAATTCTATGAAATCATAAAACCAAATCCTAACCTAAGGACCTCCTTATTAGAATTTATATCATATAACATACAATTATAATTTAAATTAGGGTATAGGAACATACCTCTTATCGCTAAATCCTAATTCAATCCTAAATGCCGACAGCAGTTCATCAAGGATTCCATCGATACTCATATGTTCATCCTCCAATGTTGATCCACACGGAAACTTCATCAAGCCACTAATACCTCTTTAATCTGATTCCTTCAATTAAAATTCTTATTGTATGAATTTTAATTTTATTTGGGTAGAACCTCCTCTTAGCCTTTGCTATCATCCTCCTAGCCTATCTTGTTCTATCTTTCTATTCTTCTTGTCTTTCTTAACTCTTTTTCTAAGCCCTTATCCTAAAGCAGACTTATTGTCCTAATTAGAACTTTATCTTAACAAGGAAAGGAAGAGAGAAATTTAATAATTATGGAGAGGATGTTAGAAAGAAGGAATTCTAAATGCCTTGGACTCTCGGAGCACACCCTTATTTATAATTTACATAGGGGTGTCTCCACCAAATTCTCACACCCATTCATTAGGCTTTTCTCATGTCCATCCATCCTTCTCATGCCCCATCAGAATATTGCATCATGTGGAGTTACATAGAAATAATCCAAAAAGGTGCCTTATTGCAAAAGGACTCTTCGGACTAATTCTACGTAGTTTTCATGAAGAGTCGCAAAACTTCACAATATGGCATCTATTGGTGCAGAATCTGATTGACGTCGGATCGAGCTAGAGTTGAGAAAAAAGAGATCGTCGTTAGTGACCTATAAAATAAAGTCCCATCTGGAGTCGATGGTGGTGGCTCCGATAGGATCCTTCGATGATCAAGTTAGCTCTTCTGGCCAACAGAAATGAAGTGCTCGGGTATGAATTCAGTAAAATTTTGGAAAAGAAGTTAAGAGCTCAGAGAAAATAAATCTGGAGGATCTCTTTTTATAGATGAAGCTTGTCGTAATCGTCCGGTAGTGGGCCGCTTTGGGCCATATGAAATTTATTACGAAGAGAGGTATCGTTCGTAATAGACTGATAATGATAGTCGTAACCATCCGATAGTAGGATTGCCTATAGCAGACTGATAAATGATAGTCGTAACCATCCAGAGGGAGCAGATGTTCGAAATCTGACTGAAGAAGAAGAATGGAAGGAGTTTGGCTTCTGAAGAAATTTGACTGAAGGAGAGGTTCAGAAGAAGTTCGACTTCTGTAGGAATTCGACTGAAGAAGATGTCCAAAAGAAGTTTGGCTCCTAAAAGAATTCAACTAAAGAAGAAGTTTGAAAGAAGTTTGGCTTTCGAAGAAATTCGACTGAAGGAGAGGTTCGGAAGGAGTTTGGCTCCTATAGGAATCCGACTGAAGAAGAAATTTGGAAGAAGTTTGGCTCCAGAAAGAATCCAACTAAAGGAGAAGTTCAGAAGGAGTTCGACTCCTAGAGGAATCCAACTGAAGAAGAAGTTCGAAAGGAGTTTGGCTCCTATAGGAATCTGACTGAAGAAAAAATTCAAAATGAGTTCGACTCCTGGAGGCATCCGACTGAAGAAAAAGTCTGAAAGGAGTTTAGCTCCTGAAGAAATCTGACTGAAGGAGAGGTTCAGAAGGAGTTCGACTCTTGTAGAAATTCGACTGAAGGAGATGTCCGGAAAGAGTTCGACTCCTATAGGAATCCAACTAAAGAAGATGTCCAAAAGGAGTTCGGCTTCTGAAAGAATTCAACTGAAGAAAAAATTCGAAAAGAGTTCGGCTTCCAAAGGCATTCGACTGAAGAAAAAATTTGGAAGGAGTTCGACCGCTAGAGGAGTTCGACTGGGATTTGATTGCTGAGGAGTTCGACTGGAGTCCGACTGTTGGAGGAGAATTTTTGATCGAAGCTCTTTCATGATTATCAGTTGCATTAGACTAAGCATCAAGCTGGACTTTGATCAAAGCGAGATTTATTCCCAACAATAGTCCCTCCACTCTCAAGTTCGAAATTCGAAGGAAGAGAGTACAAAAAAGATGACTATCGAAGTTTTTTTTTGGGCTCTGCACTCATTGAGGTTGAAGCTCGGGAGAGATCTTATCTCCTATCGAGGTTGAAGAAGATCTTATCTTCTGTTGAGGTCGAAACTCCTGAAAGCTCGGAGAAGATCTTATCTCCAATCGAGGTTGAAGTTGGAGCTTGGAGGAGATCTTCTCCAATCAAGGTTGAAGTTAGAGCTCGGAAGAGATCTTATCTCCAACCGAGGTTGAAGGAGATTTTATCTTCTATTGACGTTGAAGCTCTGAAGAGATCTTATCTCCAGTCGAGATTGAAGTTGAAGCTCAGAAAAGATCTTATCTTCAACCGAGATTGAAGTCTCGGAGGAGATCTTATCTCCAGTCGAGGTTGAAGGAGATCTTATCTCTTGTTGACATTGAAGCTCGGAGGAGATCTTATCTCCAACCGAGCTTGAAGTTGGAGCTCGGAGGAGATCTTATCTCCAATCGAGGTTGAAAAAGATCTTATCTCCTATTGACGTTGAAGCTTGAAAAAAATCTTATCTCCAGTCGAGGTTGAAGTTGGAGCTCGGGGGAGATCTTATCTTCAGTCGAGGTTGAAGGAGATCTTATCTCCTATACCAGAAGCCTTCTATCTGGCCTAAAAAAGAAGTCCAGCTTAATCTTTTCCTATTATAATTTACAAAAGATAGAAATGTTGAAATAAGAATGCTCTATTGAAAAGTGGTTAATGATATTGCAAGTTTTTAAAATTTTAATGTTGACACTATGTAGCTCCTTAATATCTTTTTTTATCGATGTCCTCCGACCATGGTATTGATACTTCCATGCAGGAATTGGCTTCTTTAAGACCCCTCCCCCTGGGTCTCTCTTGATTGTGAAAGAGCCCTTGGTTGCTCTCCTCTTGCTTTAGGCCGACATCTGAGAAATTGACCCAGTCGGCCTCTCCTCATGAGCTCCTCGATTTTGTCTTGGAGCTGAATGTATTCTTCAGTATCATAGCCGTGGTCACGATGGTAGAGATAGTACTTGCTTCGATTGCACTTGTTTGGAGGAGATCATAATTCTTTTGGTCTTAGTAGCTGATTCTTAATTTCTATCAGAACTTGAGTTTTAGGAGCATTAAGGGGGGCGTAGTTGTGGAACCTTTCGAGGGAAGAACTTCTTAGTACCCTTCTGTCGGGACTTCCTTGATGACGAGCTCGAGGAGTTCGATCTCGCTTGCGCTCGGGGGGAGTCTTTGAGCACGGTTGAACTTCATTCGGCCCTCCTTCAGTGGTGGTCCTGCTCATCGTTCTTCTGCAGCTTTTTCATCCTTCAATTTGAAGGCTTCTTCTGCACGGGCATATCCCTCAGCTCGAGCTAGTAGATCGGTAAAGTTTTTGGGATACTTCTTCTCTAGGAAGAACAGTAAATCATTCTTTTGAAGGCCGCCTTTGAGTGCGGCCATCACAACAGACTGGTCCAAGTTTCGAACCTCCAATACAGCAGCATTAAATCGGATGACATAAATTCGGATAAATTCCTCCTCCTTCTATTTAATATTCATCAGAAAATCTGAACCTCAGTGGGGACGTCGGCTGCTGATGAAGTGAGCTGCAAACTGATGGCTCATCTGATCAAATGAGAAGATCGTACCTGACTTCAATATCGAGCACCAATTTCTTGCTGCTTTCTTTAAGATAGATGAAAAAGCTCGACATAAGATGACATTTGGTGCGCCATGGAGCAGCATCATGGTCCAAAAAGCCTTCAGATGATTGACCGAATCAAAAGTTCCATCGTAGCTTTTAAGTTGGGGTAGCTCAAAGTTTGGCGGAATGGGCTCTTGCATAATTCAAAAAGAGAAAGGAGGATCGATGCAGACATCGTCATGGAGAGCCGGGGCGACGTGGTGAAATTCTTCAATCTGTCGGCTCATTTTTTGGAGTCTTTGATTCAAAAGATCTTCACGATCGTTGATCTCCAGAGTTTTCTGGTAGGATGGGAGCAAAGCTTCTCTCGGGTTGAATCATGGTCCGAGCAATGGCTCTCCACTCTCTGTTTCTACTTTTCGAAGGTCATCGATCGGCTAACTCGAGTCGACGTCCCCCAATCGGATCATGGGGCTCTGAAAGAGTCTGCTCTAGTTGAATTGGCATCAAAGCCTGTCGATGTATGGCTTACACCGCCTTCGTAAGACCACGAACCTGCTAGATCAATAGGTTGAACTGCTCCGCATCCACTATGATTGTAGGTGGAGCTTGAGTTATCAGAGCTGGAGTGGACAGGATCTGGCTGCAGAGATCGTTGATCGTTGAGTTGAAGCTTTCCTAAGAGATATTTTTTTTTTGGAGGGGAAAAAACTCTAGAGAAGAAGAAGAGAGATCGCTACTAAGCACTTCTTTAAGATCAAAAAAACCTTAGGAATAGAGGGCCCTCCTTTAGCACCAATTCTATTGGTACAGAATTTGGTTGATGTCGGATCGAGCTAGAGTTGAGGAAGAAGAGGTCGCCGTCGGTTATCTGCAAAATAAAGTTTCATCCGGAGTTGGTGGTGGTGGCTCCAATAGAACCCTTCGATGATCAAGTTAGCTCTTCTGACCAACAGAAATGGAGTGCTCGGATATGAATTCAGCAGAATTTTGGGAAAGAAGTCAAGAGCTCAAAGAAAATATATCTGAAGGATCTCTTTTTATAGATGGAGCTTGTCGTAATCGTCTGATAGTGGGCTACTCTGGGCCACATAAAATTTATTATAGAGAGAGGTGTCGCTCGTAATAGACTGATAATGACAGTCGTAACCATCCGATAGTGGGATTGCCTATAGTAGATTGATAAATGATAGTCGTAACCATCCATAGGAAGCAGGCATTCGAAATTTGACTGAAGGAGAAGAATGGAAGGAGTTCGGCTCCTGAAGAAATCTGACTAAAGGAGAGGTTTGAAAGGAGTTCAGCTCTTGTAGGAATCCGACTGAAGAAGATGTCCGAAAGGAGTTCGACTCCTGAAAGAATCCAACTGAAGGAGAAGTCTGGATGGAGTTTGATTTTCGAAAAAATTTAACTGAAGGAGAGGTTCGGAAGGAGTTCGGCTCCTGAAGGAATCCGACTGAAGAGAAATCTGAAAGGAGTTCGACTCTTGGAAGAATCCAACTGAAGGAGAAGTCTGAAAGAAGTTCGGCTCCTGAAGAAATCTAACTGAAGAAGAGGTTCGGAAGGAGTTTGGCTTCTGTAGGAATCCGATTGAAGGAGAAATCTAGAAAGAATTCGGCTCCCGAAGGCATCCGATTGAAGGAGAAGTTTGGAAGGAATTCGGCTCCTGAAGAAATCTGACTGAAGGAGAGGTTCGGAAGGAGTTCAGCTTCTATAGAAATTCGACTACAGGAGATGTCCGAAAGGAGTTTGGCTCCTGAAAGAATCTAACTGAAGGAGAAGTCCAGAAGGAGTTTGGCTCCTATAGGAATCCAACTGAAGGAGATGTCCGAAAGAAGTTCGGCTCTTGAAAGAATCCAACTGAAAGAGAAGTTTAGAAGGAGTTTGACTCCTAGAGGCATCTGACTGAAGAAGAAATTCAGAAAGAGTTCGACCGCTGGAGGAGTTCGGCTGGGGTTCGGTTGCTGAGGAGTTCGACTGGGTCCGACTGTTGGAGGAGAATTCTTGATCGAAGCTTTTTCGTGATTACCAATTGCATTAGGCTAAGCATCAAGCTAGACTTCGACGGGAGTGGGGTTTATCCCCAACAGTGCCAATTAACCAAGGGATGAGATCTGATATCATGCCCATCTAATGGCCCTTAAAGTGTGCACCAATATCTGGAAGGGGCTTGGAATAAGTCAAGGCATGGAGGAGTCCATGGCGCCTTAGACTCTTAGTCCAAGTGGTGCTAACAAGGGGGAGACGACTAGGTATCCAATGTTATCCAAATTTCTAAAAAACTACCAAAGAGTTTTATGAGCAGAAAGAGTCTTCTACACCCCTCTTTAGATCTAAAGTCTACATAAAAAATTTACATAGAAAATAAACTTGGATAAGTCTTGGAAAAAGGCGCCAATCATCTCCATGCGCCACATGTCCCTAGCGCATGGACCAAATCTCACACACCAAAGAGAGAGACTCTCTGGCATGTGGGACTCAAAAATGAGATGTCCAAACCCATGATTATCCAGCTAGGGGTCAACCTAATTAATAACCAAATTTGATTTTGGCCTAAATTGGATCTGATTAGTCTAAATTGAAACCTAATTCGAATCCGATTCGAATCTAGATGCTAGGGTTTGCAACATATGCTAGCATGTTCAATATGCAAACATGATCTAACCCAATTAGATCCTTGAACAATTTTTCTTGGGTGTGATCCATTGGGTTCCACATCTAGCCAGCAGTAGATCCAGATGTGATTTGATCTAATTTGATTAGAACTCAACCAAACCAATTTAGGTCAAATGGAGCAGACTCGATTCGATCAATTAGAATATTTTTTAATTAATGATCAAATTAAACTCTTTAATTCAATCAAACCCATAAGATAAGATTGACATCTAACAATGTATCATGTCTAGTAGGAAGATATAAAATTTTAGTAGAAATACCAAAAATATCCTTCAGTGAAAAGTTACCGTGCAACAGGATCCTACGATCATCTTGCATCCCGAATATAATTTTGAATATGGAAATAAATCAAATCTAATATCATATTCATATTTCTCTCAATTTTATAAAGATGATTCGATTAATGAAATATTAGAAACCATTTCTAATTTTCATTATGCTTTGATCAAAGTATTCCTGAATTATCATTTAATTGAAACCAGTAGGATGCAATCTCCTCTTACTAAGAGTGATTGATTTTATGTTGATCTACTCATAACCTTCATATGCAATCCACCATATCCAAAATATCCTGTACATGACTGAGTTATGAATGAGTATAAATCAAAATATAGATTCATACATATAAGATTCTATGGTAGTCTTAGGTCAAAGGATTACATGCACAACTCCTACTATAAGAACCATCTATTAATATGTAGATAAGACTTTATTAGATGTTCTCAAGTTGGATCAATTCAGTGAACTTATTTTTTAATGAGCACCTACATCCTTGTATTAGTATAATACATAAGTGATTGTAAGATTAATCACTCTCTCTATCAAGCATACATAAGATGTGCCAGTCTTACCAAAAATATTGATCTCCAACTCAGTGTTCCATCGACCAGGAATATTTAAAAATTAGAATTTTAAAGTTTTAGATCTCATTGGTATTATCTCATTATAACCCTAAAACCATTGTTCTAATTTATGAGGTTCATCATAAATAATTAAGATGCAACATATGATGAAATAAATATCTTTATTGATTTAAAAATATCATTATATGAATTTGGAAGACAAAAGAATAGCCTATCAAAAATACATATTTCGATTGACTTGTAGGACATATTCCTTTCAGTTATAAAATTATTTACTTAATTTTCTTCACATTTTAGTTATTTGCTTTCTTCAAGATATCGGTGTCACAACAATGGGGATTGAAGATTGGTATAATGGGAGGAAAGAAAAACGATTTTCAAGGATTTTACTCAAAAGTAGAAATTTCAAAATAAATTAATTTTAGTACTATCATGAACTTCTGTTATACAAATGCACCATTATCATAAAATTAAGATGAAGATCTTATCTTCTATTTCAGGAGCTAGAGTTGGTTATGTGACTTGTTTCATCCGATGGCTATGCACTTTAGACTACTTAGTGTTATTAATCATTTTGGTTTTAGACTATCCGGATTGTAGTTGGATGAAGGGTATGCGCTTTAGACTACTTAGTGTTATTAATCATTTTGGATGAAGGGTAGATTTTTGTGATTGATTTGGATTTCATTTGGACTGTGTTTAAAATGAAAAGCTTGTTGCGGATTATTATTGACATGGATTTTATAGGAATGTTGGTCAACTTAATATGTTGTTGCATGTTAATTGATGTTTTGAGTTTTTCCTTCTTTATTCAGTAGGTATCGAGCTCCGTTATCTGCAGAACACTCAAACAAATGGCAAGCATAATTGATTTGTCCCTTCATACCTTTTATTGGAATGGATTTAGGTCACATATGGTTGGATGAATTCAGGTGATTCTTGTGGCACTATCTAACTGCCGAACCTAAAATGCAAGTCTTTTCTTGTTTAATATTTTCCACTATATTATTGTTAGTTTTCTATATTTTCTCTATACACTTGTCTAATAAAATAATTGAAGCTTGTGTGGATTCTTTGGATCTCTAGAAGCACAATTGCATGTTATACTTGTGTTCATCTTTCATTTCTAATGAAATAAAGCAAGAAAGCTTGAATTTTGGCTTATTTTTAACCTGGCACATTCGCATGAAGATTGCATTTGATACAAGAAAGTTTATATTTTCAATCACTTTCCAATGTCCAAAAATGGTCTTTAACTTTTTTGTTTAAACCATTATTTAGCTAACAGTTGCCTTTTTTTGTTGTTATTAATTATCACGTACATTGATGTAGAAACAAAAGGGATGCTTGGTTGGAGGGAGTAGAGATCCGAAATCGGAATGGAAATGGATGACTCCCATTTCAACTGCTTGATTGAAGGAAGTTTCATTTCGATTTCAATTTCGAGGTAGAATGAAAATGTCCCAATTTATCTAAAACTCAATCCCCACTCCCTCCTATGAATTCAAATTTTTATTTCGATTCCAATTCCAGTCATGAATCAAATACTTCAGAGGATTAGACTATTCCAATTCTGATTTCAATCCATTTTAATTTTAATTTCGATTTTGATTCCGATCGTAAACCAAACACTCCCAAAGATGATTGGAATATCTATACGAGTATTGCAATCCACCTGTGATCCATAGAGATCTAAAATCATCCTTGATTTTGAGTTTATTGTCAGGATACATTAGAACATCTTATGTCTTTTCTATTAGTTTCGAATCAATTGTCCCTTCTTCCTTTATGGATTTTCTCATTTTCTTCCCTATGAATCGCTTTTGGATCCAGATTTTAGTTTTTGGCCTTGCATTGGCTGGTTGAAATCAAAAGAAATGCAGTTTCATACTTTCAAGCACTCTAGGTAACATGGCTCCTGAGTTCCTATTGGATACTATGTACGAATTCTTCTTATAGTGTCTCTTTCTCAGTCCCCTTCCCAAATGAAGATGCAAAATATTATAGTCATGCAATGCAATTGGTTTTCTTTGAATGAAAGTTCCAATTGCTGAGATTTTAGGCACACTAATGTTAGAATGGAATCACTCAATGCCAATCTTCTGTCCCATTGATATACATTGAGGAAATATTTGGTTAGGAAGAGTTGGGGTCAAGAATTAGAATGAGAATGGATGACTCTCATTGCAACCGTTTAGTCGGAAGGAGTTCTATTCCGATTTCGATTCTAGAGATGGAATAAAGAGGGTGCTTGATTGGAGGGAGTAGGGATCCGAAATCGGAATGAAAATGGATGACTTCCATTCCAACCACTTGATTGTGGAGAGTCTCATTCCGATTTCGATTCCAGAGTGGAATAGAAATGGTCTAATTTACCTAAAACTCAATCCCCACTCTTTCCTATGGATTCAATTTTTCATTTTGATTTCGATTTCAATTCCGATTCCGATCACGAACCAAACATTTCAGAGGATTAAGCTATTCCGATTTCGATTCCAATCCATTCCGATTTTCATTCCGATCGCGAACCAAGCACTCCCGAAATGGTCCAATTTATTTAAAACTCAATCCCTATTCTCCCCCAAGAATTCAAATTTTTATTTTAATTTAGGTCAGAACCAAATACTTTGGAGGATTTGGCCATTCCAATTCTTACTACAATTTTGATTTCGCTGGTGAAACCAAACACTCCTTGAATTTAGTTGTGTTTAATGCCAATTTCATTATGTCTACTATGAAGCATTTCTGGTCTTAAATAGGTATATATGGCAATTTTAACATCATTTTTCATACCTGCAGGCCATACCTCAATTGGCAAACAAACCAAAGCTTCTAAACATAGCACACATTGCAACCAGGAATGTAATTGATCTAAAACACTTGTACCAAGTTTGTTATTAGTGTTGGAGATGTGATTCAACCCATGTCTAAGATTTCCAACCCACATTTCAGGTTTCTTATTTGATTTAGTCATTTGTTTATATGTTTGACTTAGTCTTTAGTTAGTTAGTAGATGCTGTAGTGGGATTATGTGAGTAGCTAGTGGAGAGCATTTTATGGAGATTGTTGTTATGTTTTGGGATTCTGTTTTGACGTAACATATGCCATATATGCATGTTAAGTGTTTGTTGGTATGTACCTCAGAGTTCTCTTATTCCAAAATTAATGAAAGCTTAGTTTGTATTATTGCTATTCAGTTTCTACTTTCTTCTCTTGCTGTTTTCTGTGTTGCAGCCCCAAGAAAGTGGTATCAAAGCATGGTTGTTGTAGCAAAAAGGAAGGTGCTTCGACGTGAACGAATCATCATCAGTTGGTGGTTCTAGTCATGATGGTGAACATAAATACTGTAAGTATCTCTTAGCAGATGCTTTTCATTCTCAGAGGTAAGAATTATGGTTCTTGGAGTCTGAAAATGAGAACCTTCTTCATGTCAAATGACTTGTAGATTTTGGTTGAGAATGGATTTAATGATGATGAGGATAAGATGACAGCAGCTCAAAAGGCAGAACTGAGGAAGAACAAGAACAAGGATAATAAAGCCTTGTTCTACATCCAAAGTGCAGTAGATGATGAAATCTTTCTAAAGATCATGGAGGCCACAAAATCAAAGGGTGCATGGGACATATTGAAGGAAGAATTCAAGGGGTCAGATAAGATGGTTTTGGTAAAGTTGCAAACACTTCATAGAGAATTTGAGTCTCTTCTTATGAAAAATTCCGAATCTATTCAAAAGTTCTCTACACGCTTCAATTTGATAGTTAATTAAGTTTGGTCTCTTGGTGAAAAATTAACTAAACAAACAATTGTTGAAAAAGTTTTACGTAGCCTACCTTCTAAATTTGATTATGTTATGGTTGTGATTGAAGAATCTAAGGATCTATCTAAACTTTCTTTTAATAGTTTGATCGGTTCTTTTAAAGCACATGAGCAATGTTTGAATAGGCATGTAGAAGGTGTTACGGAATAGGTTTTTCAGATGAAAACTAGTGAGAAGGACAACAATAAAGATGTAGCTAAAAATCAGTCTTCAAGATTTGGAAGAGATCGTGGAAGAGGCTACAACTCAAGAGGAAGAGGAAGAGGCCAAGGATGGAGTCAGGGAAGAGGTTCATATGATCAGAGTTTTCAGGGTTCTCCTCAAGGTCAAGGTAACAAGCATCAAAACCCCATTAAGTGTCATAATTGTGGTAGATTTGGTCATATCAAAGCATTTTTTTGTTGGAGTAGAAGTAAAAATCATGCCAACTTTCACGAAGAAAAAGCTGAAAAAATGAAGGTGCAAATAGTGAATCATTGTTTTTATCATGTCTCTCTTCTACTGATTGTGGTGAGAATGTTTGGTTTCTTGATAGTGGTTGCAGCAACCACATGATCGGTGACAAGTTTTTGTATGTAGAATTTGATGAATCTGTAAGATCTGAAGTTAAAATGGGAGATGATAGGCATATAACAGTGCACAGAAAAAATATTATTGCTATAAACTTAAAATGTGATAAGAAGCTTATACATGATGTAATGTATGTTCTTGGTTTAGCTCAGAATTTGATCAGTCTTGGACAGCTTGTGAAGGAGTATTATGCCATCTTTGATAATGATAGATGTATGCTGTATAAGAAAGAAAACAAAGAATTAATTGCTACAAGTTTTATGACTAGCAAGAACAAGATGCTTCCACTAATTTTTTTTTAGATCTAGAAATCAATGCTTTGAAGATAGAAAGTGATGATATTACTTCCTTGTGGCATAAAAGGTATGGAAACCTAAACTTTAAAATTTACAATACTTGCAAAAACATGATTTAGTGACCGGTTTGCCTATAATATCACATAGTGACCATGATTCATGTGAAGGGTGCATTTTTGGCAAACAACATAGATCTCCATTTGAAAAGAAAAAAAAATTGGAGAGCCAAATATTCATTATAACTTGTGCACGTAGATATTCACTACTACAAAAATGACCTATGGCAGCGCATACTATGGTAGCGGTTTTTGAAACCGCTACCATAGTTTCTACGACAGCGATTTTTGTTAACCGTTGCAATAGATCAGACCTATGGCAGCGGTTTTTGTAACCGCTATCGTAGGTCCGATATATAGCAGCGATTGCAGAAAATCGCTACCATATGTCGGACCTATAGAAGCGGTTACAAAAAATCACTGCCATAGATCGACCTATAGCTGCAGTTCATTGTAACCGCTACCATAAGTCGGACCTATAGCAGCGGTTAGTAGGAACCGCTGCTATAATCTGATTTATGGCAGTGGATAATTGTAATCGCTATCATATATATATATTTTTTAAATATTATATAATTTTAAAATTTAATATCCATCTTCACTATTCATTATCTAAATAATTATCATTAGAGTATCATCGTAAAAGATCGCCTCAATCCGATGGCCATAGCTTCATCGATTAGAAAAATTTAATTTCGACGACCACGAACGACGATGCAATGATCTAATAGATGAAAACCTCCGATGGATCTAAAAATCTACAACGATGATCTCGGTGATATTTGCAGCGTACTATCAAAGTTTTACTTCAATCGAATATCGTTATCTTGGTCAATTTAGTATAAGTTAGTTTCGGCCGTTAAATGATAAACGAGTGATCAAAGGATCAAACGGTATCCGATTATAAGATATTTTTTTTATAAATAATCTTGGCTACTACTTTAATCATTTTTTATGATGGTGATTATAAAATTCAACTCGTGAGATGAAGAACGATCTAAAACTATATATCTTATGATAACCATTCTGAAACTTTACTGATTGTTATGCTCGTACTTTTGCAATATCTACTTAACATGAATAGTTTATATAAAAATAATTTAAATTTTACTATCATCACCATATAAAATATTTAAAATTATAATAAAGATCATTTAACTAAAAAATTATCTTATAATCGGATGTCGTTTAATCCTTTGATCGCTTGTTTCTAATTTAACGGTCGAAATCATTCCATACTAAATTGACCATGATAACGATATCCGATTGAAATAAAACTTTGATAGTATGCTACAAACATCATCAAGATTATCGTTGCAAGTTTTCAGACCCATCGGAGGTCTTCATCTATCAGATCATCGCATCGTCGTTCGTAATCATCGAAATCGAATTTTTTTTATCGGTGAAGTTAGGACCATTGGATCGAGGTGACCTTTTGCGATGATACTCTAATGATAATTATTTAGATAATGAACGATGAAGATGGGCATTAAATTTTAAAATTATATAATATTTAAAAAAAATAAGAAAAAAATTATTTTCAACTGATGGCAGTGGTTATCAAAAATTGCTGTTATAGATTTACGGCAGCAGTTATAGAACTGCTGTCGTAGATCTATGGCGGTAATTTTGGATAACCGCTATCGTAGATCTATGACAGTGATTCGATAATCGCTGCCATAGATCTATGGATTAGGTTAAAAATCTCCAAATTTTTTATTTTCTTCCGTGCGCACTCGATCTCTCTCTCTCCCTCCTCTTTGTCGCCGATGAGGCTCCTTCCCTTCCGGCCAACGTCGCCCCTCCTCCCCCCCAACCGGCGTCGCCCCTCCTTCCCCCTCGATCGGCACCGCCCCTCCTTCCCTCTCCCCCTTCGGCCCTCCATCTCCAGCCCCTCCACCACTCCATCCGACCCTCCCTCGGCCCCCAGTGAAACCCCCCCTCTGGCAAACCTCCATCCGACCCTCCCTCGCCCCCACGAAATCCCCCCCCCGACGAACCCCCTCCATCTCGCTCAATCCCCCGCGAAACCCACCCTCCCACCCCCGCCCCCCATTAGACCCTCCCTCGATCCCCAGTGAACCCCCCTTCAGCAAATCCCATCCGACCCTCCCTTAGCCCCCTATGAAATCTCTCCTCCAGCGAACCTCATCCATCCTCGACCCTCCGTCGGTCCCTCGTGAAACCCCTTCTCCACACTCTATCCTCCTCCGGCCTGGTGCGAAATCAAACCCCATTTTGGCAAGCCCCCCACCCTCCTTTTGGCCCCCACGAAACCCCACCCCCCCACCACTACCACCATTCTGACCCTCCTCCGATCGAGTGCGAAGCCCCTTTCGGCCTTCTCGTCACTATGCCCCTCCCCCTGGCCCCCATCCCCAGCCGTCCCCTGCTCTCTCTTTTTTTTTTATTTTTCTTTCTTCTCTATCTCACTATCTTACTTTTATTTCGTAGGTTATCTCTAGTACCGTCGTCCTCCTCTAGCGTCGTCACCGACGATCCTTGGAGATTTCGATGCGACCCACTCTCTATAGCCACAGATATAATTTTTTTTTAATTTTATAGTATTATTTATTAATCATATATATTTATAATAATTTATAAAATATTTATAATAAATATTATAAATATTTATTATAAATATTATAATTATCTGCATGTCGTAGTTTTTGGGTCGTGCCATGTCGGTCGTTGTGGACTAGATTTGTCAACAGGTTGGGTTCGGATCGAAATCTGAATATTTAGATCCGGTCCCAATTTTAATTACTGGTACCGGATTCAAACCCGAATATCCGACGGATCTATACTTGAGAGAGGAAGAGAGGGATCCGGCCTCACCGCCATCATTGGGAGGAAGGAGGTCCGACCTCACTGGAGAGGGAGATCGAGAGAGGGAGAGTGGGAGATCGAGAGAGCGAGAGAGGAAGGAGGTCTGGCCTCGTCGGCATCACTAGGAGGGATGGGGTCCGACCTTGTCGGCGAGGGAGATCGAGAGAGTGAGAGAGGGAGGGATGGGGTCCGACCTCGTCGACGAGGGAGATCGAGAGAGGGAGAGAGGAAGATCGAGAGATGGAAAAGCTGGAAGGAAGGGGTTTGGCCTCGCCGTCGTTGTCGATGAGAGAGAGATCGAGAGAGGGAGAGAGAAAGATCGAAAGATGAAAAAGCTGGAAGGAAGGGGTTCGACCTCGCCGTCGTTGCCGACGAGAGAGATCGAGAGAGGGAGTGATCGAGGGGATGGCACACAGTCGAGTCAGCTCGGATACGCAGCCGAGCCAGCTTAGGCCATGATCGAGCTGGCTGGGGGAGGACCCTAGCTGGATATTTCAGGCATGGAGCCGGCTCGACTTTTGAGCGAATAGAATTTGATATGTCTCTCTAAGGTTTCAACTTTAAGCTCTAAGGTGCCACCATCATTTACTTTATTCTTCTTTCAGATTTCTGGATTAACACTAAGGTTCGCACAAAAGATCAGATCTACGACTGTTGCTCATCCTTAATTATTTATGAATGTAATTCATGTTGTAGAATTTATTACATAACATTTTCTGGATGTTTATATCATGTTGTTTTTGTTTATTGCATTACATAACGATAGACCCGTCAATTGATTAGTATATATATTAGAGACTATTTATTGATACTATACTAATATTATTGTTCAACATGTTATATTGATTAATGTTCATTAACATTACAGATCATGATGGCACTGAAATGCCATCTAGCTTTCACCCCTGCCCCTCGTCAGATTACGTGCAGTTCAGCATCCGAGGAGCAGTCGGAGCATACTCCATCTACCTTGGTATCGACTACTCAGAGACCTCCACCGTCGGCATCTACTCCACCGACGGCATCTACTCCATCGATAGCTGAGCCTCTACCATCGCCCATATCTAAGGCACATGCTACTACGCAGGCATCTGAGTGTACGTTTTTATTATATTAGCACAACTTTATTTTTTATATAGTATTTATATACTTATATATTTGCATAACGTATTTGCATTGCAGGTATATTATCCAGTCGGATATTTCATGGTTCCACATGTATGGCACATGTATGGAACCGCCAGCATCAGGTGATGGTGTATTACGATGCGGAGGGGAGGCTGGTAGGGAGACCGCACAGAAGATGCATTTCTTTTTTGAAGTGCTTGTGAGGCAGTTGGACATCATTTTCGTAGAGCCTAGAGACTGACATTTGATGGATGCTACCATCAGTGATCGGATATGGGAGGAGATATAGGTAAGTACGTGCATCTTAGTTATATTTATGCATTTTATATTTTTATACTATATATGTTTGATTAGAATAATTTTGTAACTAATTTTTGATAAATTTATACAAAGAAGGTATGATTTTCTCGATCATGAGAGGGCTCGAGATGCTTGACTGAAGAAGATTGAAAAATTATACCGGGGTTACAAGATCAAGCTCCACAGAGGATGGCTCAAGCATTGATGAGACACTGCGGAGGAGTTTGTTCCTTGGATACAGGACTGTCCTCCGAGTCAGTGGGAGAAGATGGTTAGACACTGAAGGAGCCAGGAGTTTGAGGTAAAATTCTTAATTTTTAAATTTTTTAATATATTTAAAGTTTTATTTAAATATTTTTTAAATATTTATTATTTATTTGATACTTGTTAGGCTACCTTCCGTCAGAACCAGAAGAACTGTGCAGCCCAGGAGTATACGCACACTTTAGGCCACGAGTCTATGGTCAGTCATATGCATAGAGAGGTAATTAATTCTAAATCTTACTAGATAAATTAAATTCATACTTTCTATCATCTTTCTGATAAATTTATTCTTTGTTATAGCTGATGAGAGATGGAGTGATGCCCAATCGTAGCGAGATCTTTCAATCCAACCACACGGATAAGATAGGCATGCCGATGAATGCCACGATCGACCGTATTTTTGTAAGTATTAAATATATTAGTATATATGATTAGTATTATAGCATTTTTTATAAAATTTTATTTTAATTTATAATTACAGGATCAGTTAGATGCGCTCGCAAGCGAGGGCCCGAATATCTCCGGGCCCCGTAACCATCTGTCTTAGGTCTTGGAGCCTGAGCACTCTGGGAGGATCCGATGCAGGTCCGGACACACACCGATGAGCTACTGATCTGAGGCGAGCGTCTCCTCACAAACTTTCGATATGGTCAGTTGGAAAGAGCTTGAGGAGGCGTTGGCATGGGCAGATCATGCTGCGATACGGGCAGATCGGGCTGAGGAGCACGCATTTCATCTGGAGGACATCATGAGAGACATGATGTCGATGCTCAGTGCGTATTTTAGAGTCACGGACTTCGAGGATATGTTGGCCCGCATTCCAGCTCCAGCTCCTTGGGATGGCGACGATGATGTAGATTTAGAAAACTTTTGATGTATTTTATTTTTTTAAAAAAATATTATAATAAATTTTATTCGATAATAAAATTTTAGTATTTTAGAATAATTTTTATATTTATTATATTTTCTTGTGTTATATATCTATATTTATTAGGTAAAATATATAAAAAAATAAAAATTTTATTTTTTTAATTATTCAAGATTTACGACAGCGGTTTTATAATCGTTGTCATATCCATGCCAACTACTGCCATAGATTTTAGATGCAAACGATACCAACCGTTGTATTAGATCTATAGCAGCGGTTAAGAAACTGCTGCTATAGATTACCTATTGCAGCGATTATGTAACCGCTGCTATAGATTAACTATGGTAGCGGTTACATAACCGCTGCCATAGATCAATCTATTGCAGCGGTTTATAAACTATTGTAATAGGCTATCTATGACAGTGGTTCAAACAACCGCTACAATAATCGCTGTCATAGAGCTACGACAACGGCCGTAGTAGCAGCGGTTAAAAAATCATTGCCATAGCCTAAGACAGCAATTTTTTGGGCTACGGCAGCGGCTATACGGTAGCGGTTCGTAACTGCTGCCGTAGCCCTTTTTTGTAGTAGTGATTTATGGTCCAATGAGAACACCTTCACTTAACAAGAATTTATATTTTTTGATCTTTATGGATGATCTTACTAGAATGACATGGGTATATTTTCTAAAGAAAAAATCTAAAGCATATATTATTTTTGATCATTTTAAAGCCCTTGTAGAGAAGCAATTTGGTTTCTATTTGAAGGCACTAAGGATAGATAGGGGTGGTGAATTTACATCTAACAAGTTTATGCTGTTGTGTAAATCTCCTGGCATTCATAGGCAGCTCACAGCAGGCTATTTTTCTCAAAGTAGCAGAGCGAAAAAAAAAAAAATAGAGCTATTGTAGAGAAAGCAAGATGTCTTATGAAAGAAAGAGGTCTTCCAAATATGTTTTGGATGGAAGCAATGGCAACATCAGTGTATTTGCTAAATATATCACCAACTAAGGTAGTTGATGGTAAGACTCCTTATGAAGCATGGTATGGTTGCAAAACTTCCATTTTAAATTTGAAAATTTTTGGGTGCATTGCATATGCTCATGTTTTAAAGGAAAATAGAGAGAAATTGGATGATAAAAGTAAGACATATATTTTCATTGGCTATTCAAATGAGACCAAAGGTTATAGATTGTATGACCCTATGACTAAGAAGTTGGAAATTAGCAGAGATGTTATTTTTAATGAGCAAGGTGCTTGGAATTGGTCTAAAAATTTAGTATTACAGCCAATGGAAATACAAGAAGAGAATGCACCTACCTTCAGCAATGACAATACTTCTGTGGGGCAGCCTAATCAAGAAGGTACACCTTTGGGACAAAACAATCAAGAAGCAAGTTCTAGTGATGTTGATGTATCACCTGAAGGACCACCTCTAAAGGTTACAAAATTAGTATATATTTGTGAATCATGTCAATTAGCATGTTTTGTTGCAAAATCTACTTGCTATGAAGATGCATCCAAGCATGAAGAGCAGAGGAAAGCAATAAAAGAAGAAATTGAAGTAATAGAAAGAAACAAGACATAGAATTTAGTGGACTTGCCAAATGAGAAAGAAGCTATTGGGTTGAACTAGGTCTACAAGTCAAAGTTCAATGCTGATAGATTTTTGCAAAAACACAAGGCGAGGTTGATAGTTAAAGGGTATGCACAGGTGCCAGGTATTGACTTCTTTGAAACTTTTTCTCCAGCTGTTAAAATAAAGACTATTAGTACTATTCTAGCAGTAGCTGCACAAAATGGCTGGCAAGTTCTTCAACTTAATGTGAAATTAGCTTTCTTGAATGGTGACTTAGAAGAAGAGATTTATATTAGACAATCTGAAGGGTTTGAGATCCAGGGCAAGGAGGAGAAAGTGTACAAACTAAAGTAAGCACTTTATTACTTAAAAGCAAGCTCCAAGAGCTTGGTACAACAAGATCAATAATCATTTTATCAAGAATAGCTTTGAGTGCAGCAATAATGAGCCAATATTTTACAAGAAGTGCCAAGGTATGACTGAAATACTCATAGTTTGCATTGATGTTGATGATATGATCTTCACAGAAAACTCTATTTCAATGATGGAAAGTTTTAAGGCAGATATGATGTCAACTTTTGTAATGATTGATTTGGGGAAAATGAAATATTTCTTTGGCATGGAGGCTGTACAAAGTTCTTTTGGCATTTTCTTATCTTAAGAGAAGTATGCCACTAATTTGCTGAAAAAGTTTCATATGCTTAACTGCAAACTAGTAAAAACACCAATGAATTCAGATGACAAGCTGATGGTGGAAGATGGTTCTAATAAAGTTGATGAAAATGTGTTCAGAAGTATGGTTGGTGGTCTGATTTTTCTTACTCATACAAGACCTCTGACATCATGTTTGCAGTGAGCCTCATCTCTAGGTTTGTGCACCGTCTAAGTAATCATCATTTTGGAGCAGCGAAGAGAGTTTTCAGAATCATGTACTCCAAGATAAATGAGTTCAAGCTCTTGTCATTTATTGATGGTAGTTGGGTTGATCGTACAAATGATCGAAAAAGCACTACAGGTTATTATTTTTCTCTTGGCTCAAGGCTGATTTCTTGATGTTCTAAAAAGCAATCTATAATTACACTATCAAGTATAGAGGCTGAGTATATAGCTTGCACGGTAGCAATCTGTCAAGCTATTTGGTCGAGGAGAATTTTAAGTGACTTGAAGGAGAAGCAAGCACCTACAACTCTATTGATCTATGATAATAACTTAGCAATTATTTTAGCAACTAATCCCATCTTTCACGGACGCTCTAAGCACATTGAGATCTGGTATCATTTTATCCAGGAGTTGGTTTCAAGGTGTGAGATCAAGATCATTGCTTAGCTTACGTAGCTTGTATCAAAGGGCTGTGTTGGAGATGTGATTCAACTCACGTATCAGGTTTTCAACCTACATTTCATATTTCTTATTTGATTTAGTTATTTATTTGTGTGTTTGACTTAGTCTTTAGTTAGTGGATGCTGTAGCAGAGTTATGCGGGTGGTTAGTGGAGAGCATTTTATGGGGATTGTTGTTGTATTTTGGGGCTTTGTTTTTGCTGTAATAGATGCTGCATAAATTATGCATGCTACGTGTTTGTTGGTATGTATGTACTCAGAGTTCTCTCATTCCAAAATTAATGAAAGCTTAGTTTGTGCTGTTGCTATTCGGTTTCTACTTCTTATTTTCTGTGCGTTGCAACCCCAAGAATTGAGATGTAGTCTTAGTTATCCATGTATGCGCAAACTTTAATCCTTGCTAAGGTTGTGCAGGTCATAGATGTTGCTGTACCGTATGTCGAGCCTAAAAACACATAGAATCGATTAATTGATAATTAATTTTTGGCTGAATGTAGTCAGCGAGACGTAATCCAAGCTGTATGTAACTTGACATGCACCGCATAGAACCAAACAACCCTTGTGTTGAATTAATCTCCTAGTCTTGATCTTCATGTGTGGCCCAGATTCGATAATGAAGGCATAACTAAAATATTTAATCGCACGACCATGCATCAACACTTATCAAGCACAACTCAATTTGAAAAATATAAAATCAAATTATGGTAGATTCAAGATACGTGCTTATCTTTAAGTTAATTTTATCCTCTTCATATTTATCATTCTATCATACATGGATTTATTTTAATATGAATTACTTTTTAAGATATTAGCTTGTCATTCTTCAAATATTTCATGCATTTAAGAAATTAAATAGAGCAACCTTTTGGAAAATATCACAGCATACATCAAGATATTCCAACCAAATTGATTCTTGAGTTTTGGATCTATTTTTATATAATTTACCTTCACATAACTAAGATCCGGTCAATCTCTGTACATAAGTCTTAAATAGAGCTAATTAAAGCAAAATAAACTTAACCATGATTGTAGTTAACTAAAAGAAGAAAAATTAACTTGTCTCTACTATTTCTATTAAAAAAATCTAATTCTATTTACATTTTTATATAATATAAAATAATATGGTGACTTTATTGATCTATATAAAATTTATCATTCTTAGTCCGGATAATTTAGATATCAATTTATGCTTCTTTTTTATATCGATTATAATGATGATTATTAGTTACTATAGAAGTATATATCAAACTTCAAATCAATTTTTTTTTTTAAAAGTTTAACCAAGTTTGTTTTTCTTATAACTTGGGTTTAGCGCATGTAAATGGTACCGTCATGAACACAATCAAATAAACATTGCTACGAATTTGGGTTGAAGTAAGAGAATAATTTATTAGGTAGGTAGAATAAGGATCAATCAAGCCTGCAATGCCCAACGCATGATTCATAAATAAAGGCTATTGCTCAAACCAAAAACTAATCCATATCCAAAATCTTTAATGTGACATGAGAGGTTCGTTATCTTTTCTTCTTTAAAAAATTAAATTCTCAAACAATGCAATATGATCTCAATAAGTCCTAATTTTGATCCAATTTAGTTTTATTTTGGCCAATTAAGCTCAATTGATAGTTTTGGTTTTATGTGTTGTCGGCATTATAATCCACTTGGCACATGTAACTTATGATCTATACAATACATGAGAAGAAAGGAAAGCTCTTTGCAATCGTGTGGCAAGTAAGAACTGTTTGAATATGTTAATGCCTTTAATTGGATACAGCAATGTCTTAAACATGGATTGCAATTTAAGCTAACAAAAAAAAAAAAAGAAAAAGAGATAGAAGCACTAAGTAAATGAGAGGTCAGTAATAATATTCTTGATTTTTAAAAATCTTTTCAATTAAAAAGATTCTTATCATTAATTAAGAGATAATTCTCTAATCTTGGGATATAATATACGACTGAAAAAAGATGAGGAAAAACTACCAGATATTATTAGTTTTAGAAATAACATAGATATGGATTTTAAATGGCTATTAATTTATTTCCAAAATTATAGACGGCAAATGGTAATTATTGATATAGGCATAGCAGCATGGGATTTCTAAAAGGTAGAACATGATGTACCCTTCCTATAATAAGAAATTCCCAAAACCATTATCATTGAGTGAAAATATTTTTGCAATTTTTTTCATAATTTCTAAGTGAAGTCCCTTAGAAAGCAATTAATGTGTAAATAAATGTTATGCTTTTCTCAAGGTGCTAGGATGGTTTAATGCCAAATCTCTTGATGATTGATTCAACGACTTGAGTTGGAATTCCACATGACAAACTTATGGACCCCCCTTTTTTCTTACTTTTGCCTAAAACTATGGACCTCTTTTTCACATTACCATGAGAAGATGACAAAGAATAAGAAAGCCTTGGCCAAATTTGACGGACGGACCCAAGCCCCACATGGCTTGCCTGGGTGGGTCAGGGATGGACCCTTTGCATGGAAGAAGGATTCACCTTCGTTCGCACAAATCCACCAATCCAATGCTTACATGCTTGGGACATATTATAGGTAAACCCCGCTCCTGCCGAAATCCAGTTCGGTGCTCAGCTTGATATGGCTGGTAGCTACGAAAGAGCTTCAGCGGACGGCTCTTGGCCGAACTATTACAACCGACCGAACTGCTTAGTAGCCGAGCTCCTTCGGATTTTCAGCGATCGGGCTTTAGCTGAACTCCCTCCAAGCTTTCGCTTCGGCCGAACTCTTACAGCCAGCCGAACTGGGTAGCAGCCGAGCTCCTTCGGACTCTCAGCGGTCGAGCTTTAGCCGAACTCCTCAGCGGTTGAGCTTCAGTCGGACTCCTGCAAGAGCCGAACTCTGTCCGCGCTTCTCCAGCCAGGCATCTGTGGGAGCCGAACTTCCTCCAAGCTTTCCCTTCGGTCGGACTTCTTCAGCAGACTTCTTTTGGACATCCCCTTCGATCGGTCGAGCTCCTACCAAACTCCCCAGCGACCAAGCCTTAGCCGCATACCTCCAGCCAGACGCCTATGGAAGCCGAACTTCTTCCGAGCTTCCTCTTCAGGAGTCCGAACTCCTCCGAAATGGGTACACATCAAAGCCCTTCAATCCTTTATTCGGCCCCGAGTGGCTCAGTATCAAGATAGCTACAGCCATCACCATCAGTCCGCCGCAAGCGACAGCGATCCGCTACCAGGCGGCGATGGCTGTCACCATCAACCCGTTGTAGGCAGCACTGCAGACAGCGCCTTCCTTTGGGACTGACTCTGTCGGACCTCGAGTGGCCTACCAGCATGCGGCTACAGCTGTCACCATCAAGCTCCGCCTATAAAAAGGACCCTCTAGATACGCTAACCCTAAGCTCTAAGCTCTCCTCTTCTTCTCTAAGCTCTGTGGGACTCATTCTCGAGCACTCCATTCCTGTTGGCCAGAGCTGACTTGATCGTCGGAGGATCCTTCCGGAGCCACCCCCCATCGACTCTAGATGGGACTTTATTTTGCAGATCTCTGACGGCGACCTCGTCCACCTCCGCTCTAGTTGATTCCGATGACGACTAGATTCTACGTCAACATATTGGCGCTAAAAGGAGGGCTCGAACCTTCGAGGTTCTCTTATTCTTAAAGGAGTGCTCGGCGATGATTTCTCTCTTTTCTCTCCGGATATCTCTCTTTTTAGAGTTCTTTTCCAAAGAGAAAATGCCTCCTAAGAAAGCCTTGACTCGGCGATCGACGGCCTCCATGGCCCGATCCCATCCAGATCCGTCTGCTTCTGCTTCAGCCCCGGTAACTCAGATTCTACCTGTACCCACGGTAGATGTGGAGCAGTTCAACTTGCTTGTCCGATAGATCTGTGGCCTCATGGATGCAATGCGGGCCATGCAGTAGCCTCCGACGGTGACTCCATCAGAAAATCCGCCATCCGGATGTCAGAAATCGATCCCAAGGAAGGGTACTCGGGTCGGTGTATCCGCCATCCCTTGGAAAGGAAAATAGAGGGTCGGGGATCCATGTTTAGATCATGGTTCTCCTCTGGAGGAGACCTTTTCCGTTTGTAGTCGAAAGTCCCCCAAGATCTGCAACCAGGACGATGCCCTTGATCATAGATTGTGAAAGATGGACCGACGGATTAAAAAGCTCAGCCACGTCATCCCGGCTCATCATGCCGACGTCCGCGCCGATCCCCCTTTCTTCCTTCAGATTATGCAAGAGCCTATCCCACCGAACTTCAAGCTCCCTCAACTTAAAAACTACGATGGAACCTCTGATCCAGTTGATCATCTGGAGGCCTTCCGAACCATGATGCTACTACACAATGCTTCAGACATCATACTATGTCGAGCCTTCCCATCTACCTTAAAGGGAGCAGCGAGAAATTGGTACTCAGCGTTGAAGTCGAGTACGATCTTCTCTTTTGACTAGATGAGCCGTCAGTTCGCGGCTCACTTCATCAATAGTCGACGTCTGCGCCGAGGTTCGGATTCCTTGATGAACATTAAGCAGAAGCAGAAAAAATCCATCCAGACTTACGTCACTCGATTTAACGCCGTGGCATTGGAGGTTTGGGACTTGGACCAGTCTGTTGCGATTGCCGCACTCAAGGGCGGCCTTCAGAAAAATGACTTGCTATTCTTCCTAAAAAAAAGTATTCCAGGAACTTCGTCGATCTGCTAGCACGGATTGAGAGATATGCCCATGCAAAAGAAGCCTTCATGTTGAAGGATGAAGAAGCCTGAAGGGAGCGACTGACAAACGAGTATAATAGACCCACCGTCGATGGAGAGCCGAGCGAAGTTCGGCCGTGCTCACGGACTCCCTCCGGGAGCAGGTGGGCCCGAACTCCTCGAGCTTGCCACCAAGGAAGCTTCGACAGAGGGGCGCGAAGAAGCTCTCCTCCCAAAAGGTTCCACGACTATGCCCCCCTCAACGCTCCTCGAACTTAGATTCTCATCGAAGTTAAAAACCAGCTGCCAAGATCAGAAGGGTTACGATCTTCCCCAAACAAGTGCGATTGAAGCAAGTACTATCTCTACCATCGCGACCATGGCCACGATACTGAGGAATGCATCCAGCTCTAAGACGAAATTGGGGAGCTCATCAGAAAGGGGTGGTTGGATAAATTCCTTCAATGCCAGTCTGAAGCAGGAGAAGATCGGCCAAGGGCACTACCGTAACCAAAAATGACAAGGTCGGCCGCCTCACGGTGTCATCAACGTTACCTTGGGGAGTAGTTTGGTACATTGGTGATTCGTCACCTCCCAGCATCAAAGCCAAGAGAAGCATGCTCCAAATTGAGGAGGCCAGCATGAAATAGAAAAGATCGTCCGCCTAAAGAAATGTGGAGGAACAACGCTACCACGACCCTGAAACACAAAGAATTCGGGAATACGTTGTCAGTAACTTTCTTTCAATAAAATTCTTCTCTTTCAATAATATTGTTTCTGATCGCAAAAACTATGTGATGACAGAAAAAGAAGCAGTTAATAGTCGCCATGTTAGGAACAGGAGGAGAACCTCATCCTAACACGAGCAGGTTAAAGACCTTCAATCTTGGTCAGAGATAAGATCTCTTCCGAGCGACCGCATCAACCTCGGCCAGAGATAAGATCTCTTCCGAGCGACAACCTCGGCTAGAGATAAGATCTCTCCCAAGCGACAACGTCAACCTCGGCCAGAGATAAGATCTCTCTCAAGCGACAACCTCGGTCAGAGATAAGATCTTTTCTGAGCGACCGCGACAACCTCGGCCAGAGATAAGATCTCTCCCGAGCGACAGTGTTACCCTCGGCCAGAGATAAGATCTCTTCCAAGCGACAACCTCGGCCAGAGATAAGATCTCTCTCGAGCGACCGCGTCAACCTCGGCCAGAGATAAGATCTCTTCTGAGAGACAATCTCGGCCAGAGATAAGATTTTCTTTCGAGCGACCACGACAACCTCGGCCAGAGATAAGATCTCTCTTTCGAGCGATAGCATCAACCTCGGTCAGAGATAAGATCTCTTCCGAGCGACCGTGTCAACCTCGACCAGAGATAAGATCTCTTCCGAGCGACAACCTCGATCAGAGATAAGATCTTTCTCAAGCGACCGCGATAACCTCGATCAGAGATAAGATCTCTCCCGAGCGACCACGTCAACCTCGGCCAGAGATAAGATCTCTCCGAGTGATAACCTCGACCAGAGATAAGAGATCTCTTTCGAGCGACCGCGTCAACCTCGATCAGAGATAAGATCTCTCCCGAGCGACAACCTCGATCAGAGATAAGATCTCTTCGGAGCGACCGTGACAATCTCGATCAGAGATAAGATCTCTCCGGAGCGACAGCGTCAACCTCGATCAGAGATAAGATCTCTCCCAAGTGACCGCATCAACCTCGATCAGAGATAAGATCTCTCCCGAGCGACAACCTCGACCAGAGATAAGATCTCTCTCGAGTGACAGTATCAATCTCAGCCAGAGATAAGATCTCTTCCGAGCGACAACCTCGGCTAGAGATAAGATCTCTTCCGAGCGATCGAGACAAACTCGGTCAGAGACAAGATCTCTCTCGAGCGACAACCTCAGCTAGAGATAAGATCACTCCCAAGCGACCGCGTCAACCTCGACCGCAGGAGATAAGATCTCCTCTGAGGGTCTAGGCCAACTTCGACTGTAGGAGATAAGATATCTCCCAAAGCAAACTCGGCTGCAGGAGATAAGATCTCCCCCGAGCGTCCGCATCAACTTCGGCTGCAGAAGATAAGATCTCCCCCGAGGCAACCTCGACTGTAGGAGATAAGATCTCCCTCGAGCAATCACGACAACCTCGGCCAGAGATGAGCGACTGAGTCAACCACGGCCAGAGATAAGATCTCTCTCGAATGACCATGACTACTTCAGCCTAGGACAACCTCGGCTAGAGATAAGATCTTTCTCGAGCGCCCGAGTCAACCTCGGCCAGAGATAAGATCGGAGACAACCTCACCCAGAGATGAGATCTCTCCTGAGCGACCGCATCAACCTCGGTCAGAGATCAGATCTCTCCCGAGTGCTCATATTAACTACGGCTGCAGGATTTATTTTAATATGAATTACTTTTTAAGATATTAGCTTGTCATTCTTCAAATATTTCATGCATTTAAGAAATTAAATAGAGCAACCTTTTGGAAAATATCACAGTATATCAAGATATTCCAACCAAATTGATTCTTGAGTTTTGGATCTATTTTTATATAATTTACCTTCACATAACTAAGATCCAGTCAATCTCTGTACATAAGTCTTAAATAGAGCTAATTAAAGCAAAATAAACTTAACCATGATTGTAGTTAACTAAAAGAAGAAAAATTAACTTGTCTCTACTATTTCTATTAAAAAAATCTAATTCTATTTACATTTTTATATAATATAAAATAATATGGTGACTTTATTGATCTATATAAAATTTATCATTCTTAGTCCGGATAATTTAGATATCAATTTATGCTTCTTTTTTATATCGATTATAATGATGATTATTAGTTACTATAGAAGTATATATCAAACTTCAAATCAAATTTTTTTTTTAAAAGTTTAACCAAGTTTGTTTTTCTTATAACTTGGGTTTAGCGCATGTAAATGGTACCGTCATGAACACAATCAAATAAACATTGCTATGAATTTGGGTTGAAGTAAGAGAATAATTTATTAGGTAGGTAGAATAAGGATCAATCAAGCCTGCAATGCCCAACGCATGATTCATAAATAAAGGCTATTGCTCAAACCAAAAACTAATCCATATCCAAAATCTTTAATGTGACATGAGAGGATCGTTATCTTTTCTTCTTTAAAAAATTAAATTCTCAAACAATGCAATATGATCTCAATAAGTCCTAATTTTGATCCAATTTAGTTTTATTTTGGCCAATTAAGCTCAATTGATAGTTTTGGTTTTATGTGTTGTCGGCATTATAATCCACTTGGCACATGTAACTTATGATCTATACAATACATGAGAAGAAAGGAAAGCTCTTTGCAATCGTGTGGCAAGTAAGAACTGTTTGAATATGTTAATGCCTTTAATTGGATACAGCAATGTCTTAAACATGGATTGCAATTTAAGCTAACAAAAAAAAAAAAAAAAAAAAGAGATAGAAGCACTAAGTAAATGAGAGGTCAGTAATAATATTCTTGATTTTTAAAAATCTTTTCAATTAAAAAGATTCTTATCATTAATTAAGAGATAATTCTCTAATCTTGGGATATAATATACGACTGAAAAAAGATGAGGAAAAACAACCAGATATTATTAGTTTTAGAAATAACATAGATATGGATTTTAAATGGCTATTAATTTATTTCCAAAATTATAGACGGCAAATGGTAATTATTGATATAGGCATAGCAGCATGGGATTTCTAAAAGGTAGAACATGATGTACCCTTCCTATAATAAGAAATTCCCAAAACCATTATCATTGAGTGAAAATATTTTTGCAATTTTTTTCATAATTTCTAAGTGAAGTCCCTTAGAAAGCAATTAATGTGTAAATAAATGTTATGCTTCTCAAGGTGCTAGGATGGTTTAATGCCAAAATCTCTTGATGATTGATTCAACGACTTGAGTTGGAATTCCACATGACAACTTATGGACCCTTTTTTTCTTACTTTTGCCTAAAACTATGGACCTCTTTTTCACATTACCATGAGAAGATGACAAAGAATAAGAAGCCTTGGCCAAATTTGGACGGACCCAAGCCCCACATGGCTTGCCTGGGTGGGTCAGGGATGGACCCTTTGCATGGAAGAAGGATTCACCTTCGTTCGCACAAATCCACCAATCCAATGCTTACATGCTTGGGACATATTATAGGTAAATCCCGCTCCTGCCGAAATCCAGTTCGGTGCTCAGCTTGATGTGGCCGGTAGCTACGAAAGAGCTTCAGCGGACGGCTCTTGGCCGAACTATTACAACCGACCGAACTGCTTAGTAGCCGAGCTCCTTCGGATTTTCAGCGGTCGGACTTTAGCCGAACTCCCTCCAAGCTTTCGCTTCGGCCGAACTCTTACAGCCAGCCGAACTGGGTAGCAGCCGAGCTCCTTCGGACTCTCAGCGGTCGAGCTTTAGCCGAACTCCTCAGCGGTTGAGCTTCAGTCGGACTCCTGCAAGAGCCGAACTCTGTCCGCGCTCCTCCAGCCAGGCGTCTGCGAGAGCCGAACTCCCTCCAAGCTTCTCCTTCGATCAGACTTCTTCAGCAGACTCCTTCCGAACATCCCCTTCGATCGGTCGAGCTCCTACCAAACTCCCCAGCGATCAAGCCTTAGCCGCATACCTCCAGCCAGACGCCTATGGAAGCCGAACTTCTTCCGAGCTTCCTCTTCAGTAGTCCGAACTCCTCCGAAATGGATACACATCAAAGCTCTTCAATCCTTCATTCGGCCCCAAGCGGCTCAGTATCAAGATCGCTACAACTATCACCATCAGTCCACCGCAAGCGACAGCGACCCGCTACCAGGCGGCGATGGCTATCACCATCAACTCGTTGCAAGCAGTATTGCAGACAGCGCCTTCCTTTGGGACTGACTCCGTCGGACCTCAAGTGGCCTACCAGCACGCGGCTACAGCTGTCACCATCAAGCTCCGCCTATAAAAAGGACCCTCTAGATATGCTAACCCTAAGCTCTAAGCTCTCCTCTTCTTCTCTAAGCTCTGTGGAACTCATTCTCGAGCACTCCATTTCTGTTGGCCAAAGCTGACTTGATTGTCGGAGGGTCCTTCCGGAGCCACCCCCCATCGGCTCTGTACGGGACTTTATTTTGCAGGTCCCGACGGCGACCTCGTCCACCTCCGCTCTAGTTAATTTCGATGACGACTAGATTCTACGTTAACATATTAGCGCTAAAAGGAGGGCTCGAACCTCTGAGGTTTTCTTATTCTTAAAGGAGTGCTCGGCGACGATTTCTCTCTTTTCTCTCCAGAGATCTCTCTTCTTAGAGTTCTTTTTCGAAGAGAAAATGCCTCCTAAGAGAGCCTCGACTCGATGATCGACGGCCTCCACGGCCCGATCCCGTCCAGATCCGTCTGCTCCTGCTTCAGCCCCGATAACTCAGGTTCCACCTATACCCATGATAGATGTGGAGTAGTTCAACTTATTTGTCCGACAGGCCCGTGGCCTCATGGATGCAATGCGGGCCATGCAGTAGCCTCCGACGGCGACTCCATCAGGAAATCCACCATCCGGATGTCAGAAATCGACCCCAAGAAAGGGTACTCGGGTCGGTGTACCCGCCATCCCTTGGAAAGAGAAATAGAGGGTCGGGGATCCATGTTCAGATCATGATTCTCCTCTGGAGGAGACCTTTTTCATTTGTAGCTGGAAGTTCCCCAAGATCTGCAACCAGGACGACTCCCTTGATCATAGATTGTAGAAGATGGATCGATGGATTGAAAAGCTCGGCCACGTCGCCCCGGCTCATCATGCTGACGTCCGCGCCGATCCCCCTTTCTTCCTTCAGATTATGCAAGAGCCTATCCCACCGAACTTCAAGCTCCCTCAACTTAAAAGCCACGATGGAACCTCTGATCCGGTTGATCATCTGGAGGCCTTCCGAACCATGATGCTACTACACGATGCTTCAGACACCATACTGTGCCGAGCCTTCCCATCTACCTTAAAGGGAGCAGCGAGAAATTAGTACTCAACGTTGAAGTCGAGTACGATCTTCTCTTTTGACTAGATGAGCCGTCAGTTCGCGGCTCACTTCATCAGCAGCCGACGTCTGCGCCGAGGTTCGGATTCCTTGATGAACATTAAGCAAAAGCAGAAAAAATCCATCCGGGCTTACGTCACTCGATTTAACGCCGTGGCATTGGAGGTTTGGGACCTGGACCAGTTTATTGCGATGGCCGCACTCAAGGGCGGCCTTCAGAAAAATGACTTACTGTTCTTCCTAAAAAAAAGTATCCCAGGGATTTCGCTGATCTGCTGGCTCGGATCGAGAGATATGCCCATGCAGAAGAAGCCTTCATGTTGAAGGACGAAGAAGCCTGAAGGGAGCGACTGACAAACGAGTATAATAGACCCACCGTCGATGGAGAGCCGAGCGAAGTTCAGCCGTGCTCACGGACTCCCTCCGGGAGCAGACGGGCCCGAACTCCTCGAGCTCGCCACCAAGGAAGCTTCGATAGAGGGGCGCGAAGAAGCCCTCCTCCCAAAAGGTTCCACGACTACGCCCCCCTCAACGCTCCTCGAACTTAGATTCTCATCGAAGTTAAGAACCAGCTGCCAAGATTAGAAGGGTTACGGTCTTCTCCAAACAAGTGCGATTGAAGCAAGTACTATCTCTACCATCGCAACCATGGCCACGATACTGAGGAATGCATCCAGCTCCAAGACGAAATTAGGGAGCTCATCAGAAAGGGGTGGTTGGATAAATTCCTTTGACACCAATCTGAAGCAGGAGAAGATCGGCCAAGGGCACTGCCGTAACCAGAAATGATAAGGTCGGCCGCCTCATGGTGTCATCAACGTTACCCTGGGGAGTAGTTTGGTACATCGATGATTCGTCACCTCCCAGCATCAAAGCCAAGAGAAGCATGCTCCAAATTGAGGAGGCCAGCATGAAATAGAAAAGATTGTCCATCTGAAGAAATGTGGAGGAACAACGTTACCACGACCCTGAAACACAAAGAATTCGGGAATACGTTGTCAGTAACTTTCTTTCAATAAAATTCTTCTCTTTCAATAATATTATTTTTGATCGCAAAAACTATGTGATGATAGAAAAAGAAGCAGTTAATAGTAGCCATGTTAGGAACAGGAGGAGAACCTCGTCCTAATACGGGCAGATTAAAGACCTTCAACCTTGGTCAGAGATAAGATCTCTTCCGAGCGACCGCATCAACCTCGGCCAGAGATAAGATCTCTTCTGAGCGACAACCTCGGCTAGAGATAAGATCTCTCTCAAGCGACTGCGTCAACCTCGGCCAGAGATAAAATCTCTTCCAAGCGACAACCTCGGCCAGAGATAAGATCTCTTCTGAGCGACCGCGACAACCTCGACCAGAGATAAGATCTCTCCCGAGCGATAGTGTTACCCTCGGCCAGAGATAAGATCTCTTCCAAGCGACAACCTCGGCCAGAGATAAGATCTCTCTCGAGCAACCGCGTCAACCTCGGTCAGAGATAAGATCTCTTCCGAGAGATAATCTCGGCCAGAGATAAGATTTCTTCCGAGCGACCACGACAACCTCGGCCAAAGATAAGATCTCTTCCGAGCGATAGCATCAACCTCAGCCAAAGATAAGATCTCTCCCGAGCGACTGTGTCAACCTCGATCAAAGATAAGATCTCTTCCGAGCAACAACCTTGGCCAGAGATAAGATCTTTCTCGAGCGATCGCGATAACCTCGATCAGAGATAAGATCTCTCCCGAGCGACCGCATCAACCTCGGTCAGAGATAAGATCTCTCCGAGCGACAACCTCGATCAGAGATAAGATCTCTTCCGAGCGACCGCGTCAACCTCGATCAGAGATAAGATCTCTCCCGAACGACAACCTCGATCAGAGATAAGATCTCTCCCGAGCGACCGTGACAATCTCAACCAGAGATAAGATCTCTCTGGAGAGCAACGTGTCAAACCTCGACCAGAGATAAGATCTCTCCCGAGCGACCGTATCAACCTCGACCAGAGATAAGATCTCTCCCGAGCGACAAACCTCGATCAGAGATAAGATCTCTTTCGAGCGACAGCATCAATCTCGGCTAGAGATAAGATCTCTTCCGAGCGACAACCTCGGCTAGAGATAAGATCTCTTCCGAGCGACGAGATAAACTCGGTCAGAGACAAGATCTCTCCCGAGCGACAACCTCAGCTAGAGATAAGATTTCTCCCGAGCGACCGCATCAACCTCGACCGCAGGAGATAAGATCTCCTCTGAGGGTCTGGGCCAACTTCGACTGCAGAAGATAAGATATCTCCCGAGGCAAACTCGGCTGCAGGAGATAAGATCTCCCCCGAGTGTCCGCATCAACTTCGACTGCAGAAGATAAGATCTCCCCCGAGGCAACCTCGACTATAGGAGATAAGATCTCCCTCGAGCGACCGTGACAACCTCGGCCAGAGATGAGCGACCGAGTCAACCACGGCCAGAGATAAGATCTCTTCCGAATGACCATGACTACCTCAGCCTGCGACAACCTCGGCTAGAGATAAGATCTCTCTCGAGCGCCCGAGTCAACCTCGGCCAGAGATAAGATCGGAGACAACCTCACCCAAAGATGAGATCTCTCCTAAGCGACTACATCAACCTCGGCCAGAGATCAGATCTCTTCCGAGCGCCCATATTAACTGCGGCTGCAGGAGAGGAGATCTTCTTCGAGTCAGCCTCGACTGCTGAAGACAATATCACCCCCCCTCGAGGAGCTCAACCCCCAACCTCGACCGCATGAGACAAGATCTACTTCAATCTCGGCTGAAAATGAGATCTCTCCTGGGCTTCAATTTTGACACCAACTTCGGCTGGAGATGAGATCTCCCCTCGAGCTTCGATCTGAACCAGCATGGAGTCCAGAAGAGGACTTCAACAATCACCTTTTCTGCACTCCCCTCCTTCGAGTTTCAAACTCAAAAGTGGGGGAGACTATTGTTGGGGGTAAACCCCACTCCTGTCGAAGTCCAGTTCGGTACTCAGCCTGATGCGGTCGATAGCCATGGAAGAGCTTCAACGGACGACTCTTGGCCGAACTCCTACAGTCGGCCAAACTGCTTAGCAGCCGAGCTCCTTCGAACTCTCAGCGGTCGGGCTTTAGCCGAACTCCCTCCAAGCTTCCCCTTCGGCCAAACTCTTACAGTCGATCGAACTGGGTAGCAGTCGAGCTCCTTCGAACTCTCAGCGATCGAACTTTAGCCAAACTCCTTAGCGGTCAAGCTTCAGTCGGACTCCCGTAAGAGTCGAACTCTCTTCGCACTCCTCCAGCCAGGCGCCTGCGGGAGCCGAACTCCCTCCAAGCTTTCCCTTCGATTGGACTTCTTCAGCAGACTCCTTCTGAACATCTCCTTCGATCGGTCGAGCTCCTACCAAACTCCCCAGCAATTGAGCCTTAGCCGCACACCTCCAACCAGATGCCTATAGGAGTCGAACTCCTTCCGAGCTTCCTTTTCAGGAGTCTGAACTCCTCCGAAATGGGTACACGTCAAAGCCCTTCAACCCTTCATTCGATCCCAAGCGGCTCAGTATCAAGATAGCTGCAGCCATCACCATCAGTCCACTGTAAGTGACAGCGATCCACTATCAGACGGCGATGGCTGTCACCATCAACCCATTGCAGATAGTGCTGCAGACGGCGCCTTCCCTTGGGACTGACTCTGCCGAACCTCGAGTGGCCTACCAGCACGCGGCTATAGCTGTCACCATCAAGCTCTGCCTATAAAAAGGATCCTCTAGATACATTAATCCTAAGCTCTAAGCTCTTCTCTTCTTCTCTAAGCTCTGTGGAACTCATTCCCGAGCACTCCATTCTTATTGGCCAGAGCTGACTTGATCGTCGGAGGGTCCTTCCAAAGCCATCCCCCCACCAACTCCGGATGAAACTTTATTTTGCAGGTCTCCGATGACGATCTCGTCCACCTCCGCTTTAGCTGATTCCAACGATGACCAAATTCTGCATCAATAGGACATAACCTTGCACATCTTTTGCTGTGATTTAATTGGATACTTAACAAAGTTCCCTCCCCTAAAATCAATCATGTGCGGCACAAAATGCTTAAATTTTGGCATTAAGAGAGTGTTTGGTATGAGATGTTCATACCAAGACATAAGATGATACGGATGGAAATGATGGGATCACTATATTTAGTTATACTATAATGATCCTATGTAAAAACGATCCTAAATTATTTACACTCCTGAAATCATCGTCCAATTTAGTGATAAAAAATCTATGCTTGAGGTCATCCTTGAGAATGGTGATTTTAAGCTGTAATTTGGGAATAAAAATACTCCTCAACCAAGCGAGAAAAATTATATATCAATACCTTATATGTTATATTTATATTATATATTATATTATATTGATATTACACATTTTATATTTACGATATATATATTATACTATAATATATTATTAATTATATTATTATCATATTAAAATTTTAAGTTATAAAAGAAATATATTATCATCCTTTATATTTGTATTATGAAACTATTTAATATATTACTTCTATTAGCCTATTTTTCTTAAAAAATAAATTTTAGTATTAAAATAATAATTTTATAAGAATAAATAAAAAATAATTCTATAATAACTATGAATATATTTTAATAAAATATATTAATAATTAATATATTAATTATTTATGATAATATATTTTATGATAGCGATTTTGAATTTTTATGGAGTATTAAATAGGTTATTCAAGGATATCTAGAAATCTTTAATCATATAATAAATATGATTGTTGGTGCAGAATCTGATCGACGTCGGATCGAGCTGGAGTTGAGGAAGAAGAGGTCGTCGTCGATGACCTGCAAAATAAAGTTTCATCCAAAGTCGGTGGAGGTGGCTCTGGCAGGATCTTTCGATGATCAAGTCAGCTCTTCTGACCAACAAGAATTGAGTGCTCAAGAAAAAGTTTCACAGAGTTTTGGAAAGGAGAAGAGAGCTTAGAAAAAATGTATCTGGAGGGTTCCTTTTGTAGATGGAGTTTGAGAGCTGACTGATAGTGACAGCCATAGCTGTCTAGTAGCTGGCTGCTCGGAGCCACGTGAGAGGAGCATCACTTACAGCAGATTGATAGTGACAGCCATAGCTGTTAGACAGTTGGCCGCTCGAAGTCATGTGAGAGGGGTGCCACCTGCAGCAGACTAATACTGACAGCCATAGTTGTCCGATATTGAGCCGCTCGAGACCGCGTGGAGGGATGAAGAGCTTTGATGTATGTCAATTTCAGAGAAGTTTGGACTCCTAAAGGAAATACGGCTAGAGTGGATCATTCGAGAGGAATGCTACTTGAAATCTGGAAGTAATCTACTGGAGGAATTCAGATGGAGTTCGACTGATGGAGAAGTCCAGAAGGAGTCCGACTAGTAGAGAAGTTCGGCTGAAGAAGAAGTTCGAAAGGAGTTTGTCTCCTAGAGGAATCCGATTGAAGGAAATGTTCGAAAGGAGTTCGGCTCCTAGAGAAATTTGATTGAAGGAGAAGTTTGGAAGGAGTTGGGCTCCTAGAGGAACCCGATTGAAAGAGAAGTTCCGAAGAAGTTGGGCTCCTAGAAAAATCCGACTGAAGGAGAAGTCTGAAAGAAGTTTGGCTCCTGAAGGAATCTGATGGAAGAAGAAGTTCAAAAGGAGTTCAGCTTCTGTAGGCATCCGTCTGAAGGAGAAGTCTAAAAGAAGTTCGACTCCTAAAGAAATTCGACTGAAGAAAAGATCCGAAAGAAGTTCGGCTCTTGGAGGAATCCGTTTGAAGGAGAGGTTCGGAAGGAGTTGGGCTCCTAGAGGAATCCGATCGAAGGAGAAGTCTGGAAGGAGTTGGGCTCTTAGAGGAGTCCGACTGAAGGAGAGGTCTGGAAGAAGTTCGGCTCCTGTAGGCATCCAACTGAAGGAGAAGTTTGGAAGGAGTTTGGCTCCTGAAGGAATCTATCTTAAGGAGAAGTTTGAAAGGAGTTCGGCTAGGGGTCGGTCGTTGAAGGAGTTCGGTTGGGATTCGATCATTGGAGGAGTTCGGCTGGGGTTCGATCGCTAGAGCATCAGGCTGGGATTTTCAATCGAAGCTCTTCCGTGATTACCAATTATATTAGGCTAAGCATCAGACTGAACTTTGGTGGGAGCGAGATTTATCCCCAATAATAGTCCCTCCACTTTCGAATTCGAAATTCGAAGGAAGTACAAAAAAGGTGACTGTCGAAGTCCTCTTCTGGGCTCTACACTCATTCATATTGAACCTTGGAAGAGACCATATCTCCAGTCGAGACTGAAGAAGATCTTATCTCCTATTGAGGTTAGCGTTGAAGCTCATAAGAGATCTCATCTCCAGTCGAGGTTGACGTTGAAGTTGAAGCTTGAGGAAGATCTTGTCTCCAGCCGAGGTTGACGTTGAAGTTGAAGCTCGAGGGAGATCTTGTCTCCAGCCGAGGTTGAAGAAGATCTTATCTCCTGTTGAAATTGATGTTGAAGTTGAAGCTCGGGAGAGATCTTGTCTCTAGTTGAGGTTGACGTTGAAATTGAAGCTTGGGGGAGATCTCATCTCCAGTTGACGTTGATGTTGAAGTTGAAGCTTGGGGAGATCTTGTCTCCAGTCGAGGTTGAAGGAGATCTTATCCCCTGTTGAAGTTGACGTTGAAGTTGAAGCTCGAGGGAGATCTTGTCTCTAGCCGAGGTTGACACTAAAATTGAAGCTCGGAGGAGATCTTATCTCCAGCTGAGGTTGATGTTGAAGTTGAAGCTCGGGGGAGATCTTGTCTCCGGCCGAGGTTGACGTTGAAGTTGAAGCTTGCGGAAGATCTTATATCCAGCCAAGGTTGAAGGATATCTTATCTCCTGTTGAAGTTGAAGTTGAAGTTAAAGCTCAGGAGAGATCTTGTCTCCAGTCGAGGTTGATGTTGAAGTTGAAGCTCGGGGAGAGATCTTGTCTCCAGTCGAGATTGACGTTGAAGTTGAAGCTTGGAGGAGATCTTATCTCCAATCGAGGTTGAAGAAGATCTTATCTCCTATTGAAGTTGAAGCTTGGGGGAGATCTTATCTCCAATCGAGGTTGACGTTGAAGTTAAAGCTTGGAGGAGATCTTGTCTCCAGCCGAGGTTGAAGGAGATCTTATCTTCTGTTAAAGTTGACATTGAGGCTTGGGAGAGATCTTATCTCCAATCGAGGTTGAGGAAGATCTCTTCTCTCATCTCGTCTAAAATGAATGAAGCTTTTGACTTTACTTACGTTAGGACGGGTTTCTCCTCCTGTTCCTAATGGGCTGTAGGGGCAAATAAGGATCATTATCAGGGCCTCTTCCCTCATCCCATCTAAAATGAATGAGACCTTCGACTTTGCTCACGTTAGGACGAGATTCTCCTCCTATTCCTAATGGGCTATAGGAGCATAAAAGGATCGTTGTCAGGATCTCTCTCCTCATCTTGTCTAAAATGAATGAGGCTATCGACTTTGCTCACGTTAGGACGAGGTTCTCCTCCTATTCTTAATGGATTGTAGGGGTACATAAGGGCCGTTGTTAGGGCCTCTCTCCTCATCTCGTCTAAAATGAATGAGGCCTTCGACTTGCTCATATTAGGATGAGGTTCTCCTCTGGTTCCTAACATGACCACTATTGATTGCTTCTTTTCTGTCATTACACAGTTTTTGCACCGAGAAACAATAATGTTGAAATGGAGAAGTTTTATTGAAGAAAAATTATCGATAGTACATTCTTAGATTCTCTGAGTTTCAAGGTTGTGGGAGTATTATTTCTTCGAGCTCCTTCAGATGATAAGTTCCGAGTCGGACGACCTCCTCTACTTCATATGGGCCTTTTTAGTTTGGGGTAAGCTTCCTCTGGCTCTGAGGCTGAAAAATGGTGGCTCGCCGAAGTACTAAACCCCCTAGAGATAGCGTTGATGATGTCGGAAGGCGGTCAATCTCCTTGTTATTCCTCCCTCATTGGTGGTTTTAGCTTTGGTAGCACCCTTGGCTTACTTCAGGCCGGCGTCTGTGGAGCATTGAGGGGGGTGTAGTTGTGAAACCTTTTAGGAGGGAACTTCTTCGCACCCTTCCATCGGAGCTTCTTTGACGACAAGCTCGAGAAGGCATTCGGACTTGCTTGCACTCGGGGGAAGTCCGTGAGCGCGGCCGAACTTCATTCAGCCCTCCATCAGTGGCGAGTCTATGCCGCTCTCCTACAGCTTCCTCATCCTTCAACTTGAAGGCGTCTTCCGCTCGGACATATCCCTCAGCACGAGCTAGCAGATCGGTAAAGTCCCTAGGGTATTTCTTCTTCAGGGAGAACAGCAAATTATTCTTCCGAAGGCTATCCTTGAGTGCGGCCATCGCAACCAACTAGTTCAGATTCCGGATCTCCAATGCAGCATCATTAAATTGGGTGACATAAGCCTAGATGGATTTTTCCTTCTTCTACTTAATGTTCATCAGGGAATTCAAACCTCGACGCGGACGTTGGCTGCTGACGAAGTGAGCTGCAAATCGATGGCTCATCTGATCAAAAGAAAAGATCGTACTCGACTTCAATGCCGAGTACCAGTTTTTTTGCTTCTTCTTTTAAGGTAGATGGAAAAGCTCGATATAATATGGTGTCTGGTGCGCCATGGAGCAGCATCATGGTTCGAAAGACTTTTAGGTGATCGACCGAATCAGAGGTTCTATCATAGCTTTCAAATTGGTGGAGCTTAAAGTTTAGGGAAATGGATTTTTACATAATTTGGGGAGAGAAAAGGAGATCGGTGCAGACGTCGTCATGGTGAACCGGGGCAACGTAGCAGAGTCCCTTAATCCATTGGTCCATCTCCCATAGTTTCTGATCGAGGACGTCATCTCGATCGCAGATCTTGAAAGGCTTTCAGCTGTAGATGGGGAAGGTCCCTTTTGAAGAGAAATCATGATCCGAGCAAGGATTCTTTGCTCTCTATTTCTCCTTCCCAGGGATGACGGGTATGCTAGCCCAAGTGCTCCTCCTTGGGATTGGTTCTTGACATCCCGATAGTGGGTTCCCTAGCAGAACCGGGGCTACCGCATGGCCTGCACCATTTTGGTGAGGTTCTAATCCCGCTGCATCAGTAGGTTAAACTGCTCCAGATCTACCACGATCGTCGATGGAGGAGGAGGTTGAAGTACCGACGATGGAGCAGGGATAGATGGATCTGGCCCAGATCTGGCAGCAGAAGCGGTAGATCTCTGGATAGTCTTCCTCTTTAGAGGCATTTCTCGGGATTGAGGGAGAGGATGGAGATGAACCTTGGAGAAGAAGCTCCATAGGATCGACTGAGCACTTCTTTAAGAACAAGAATACCTCAGAAACAGAAGCCCTTCCTCTAGTGTCAATCCTATTGGTATAGAATCTGGTCGACATCGGATCGAATTGGAGTTGAGGAAGAAGAGGTTGTTGTTGGTGACCTGCAAAATAAAGTTCCGCTCGAAGTCAGTGGTGGTGGCTCCGGTAGGACCCTCCAACGATCAAGTCAGCTCTTCTGACTAACAGAAATGGAGTGCCCAGGAAAGAGTTCCACAGAGTTTTGGGAAGGAGAAGAGAGCTTAGAGAAAATGTATCTGGATGGTCCCTTTTATAGATGGAGTCCCAGAGCAGACTAATAGTAACAGCCATAGCTGTCTGGTAGCAGACTGCTCGGGGCCACGTGAGAGGGGCGTCGTCTGCAGCAGACTGATAGTGACAGCCGTAGTTATCAGATAGCTAGCCGCTCGATACTGTGTGAGGGGGGCACCACCTACAGTAGACTAATAGTGACAGCCGTAGCTATTCGGTATTGAGCCGCTCGAAGCCACGTGGAGGGGTGAAGAGCTTTGACGTATGTCAATTACAGAGGAGTTTGGACTCTTAAAGGGAATATGGCTAGAGAAGATCATTCGGGAGGAATGCTACTTGAAATCGGAAAGTAATCTGCTTGAGGAATCCGGATAGAGTTCGACTGATGGAGAAGTTCAGAAGGAATTCGACTGGTGGAGAAGTTCGGCTGAAGGAGAAGTCTGGAAGGAGTTTGGCTCCTGAAAGAATCCGACCGAAGGAGAAGTCCGAAAGGAGTTCGGCTCCTGGAGGAATCCAACTGAAGGAGAAGTCTGAAAGGAGTTGGGCTCTTGGAGGAATTCGACTGAAAGAGAAGTTCGAAAGAAGTTCGACTCATGGAGGAATCCGATTGAAGGAGAAGTCCAAAAGGAGTTCGGCTCCTATTGGCATCCGTCTAAAGTAGAAGTCTGAAAAGAGTTCGGCTTCTGGAGGAATTCGACTGAAGGAGAGGTCCGGAAGGAGTTAGGCTCCTAGAGGAATCCGACTGAAGAAGAGGTCCGCAAGGAGTTCGGCTCCTGGAGGAATCCGACTGAAGGAGAGCTTCGGAAGGAGTTTAGCTTCTGGAGGAATCCGACTGAAGGAGAAGTCTGGAAGGAGCTCGACTGAAGGAGAGGTCCGAAAGGAGTTCGGCTCCTGTAGGCATCCGACTGAAGGAGAAGTCTGGAAAGAGTTCGGCTCCTAAAGGAATCCATCTGAAGGAGAAGTTTGGAAGGAGTTCGGCTAGGGCTTGACCGCTAAAGAAGTTCGGTTGGGATTCGGCCGCTGGAGGAGTTCTATCGTTGGAGCATCAGGCTGAAATTTTCGATCGAAACTCTTCTGTGATTACCAGTTGCATTAGGCTAAGCATCAGGTTGGACTTCGATAGGAGCGGAGTTTATCCCCAACAATGATAGTCTAAGGTCATCAAGAATTTTATTTTGAAATGAAAATCATTGGCGGTCTACTTCTTATTTCTTTCCTATAAAATATGATAATTATATTCTCATAAAAAATATATATATTTAAAATTCTAATTCGATATAAGATATTTTTTTTTGGTTTTCTATTGACCCTCCCCTCGTTCCGTGAGCCCAACGAATCCTCCGGTCTTCGAACGAAACCTATGGGCACGTCCGAATCAGACTCGCGCTGCTCGCCAAGCGGTCGCTCAAACCTTGGCGGTGGCACTTCATTTTTACACGTGCGAAGGGTTTAAAGGGTTTTATTCCGCTTCAATGCCAAACCATCGAGCACAACCAGTACCAAGTCGGCGTTGCTACCGCTCAGCCGTGAAACCCTACTCCTCTATTTCGCCATGCCTTCGAAACCCTAACCCCCAAACTCGCTGTAATCCATCTCTTCTTGCATGGCGGCCGACGTAGTTTTAGAGCCCGAACCTCTGAATCCGTGCTGCGCGGAGGCAAGCTTCAGATCCCTGCTCTTTCGTCAATTCTCCGCCCGATTTTTGAATCTTTTATGTTTCTGATCCATGGTGATGATTTCCGGTGTTTCTTTGTTTCAGATCAAGAAGCGGTATCAGAAGCTGGAAGAGAAGAGGAATGCTCTCCGGCAAGCCGTGAAGCTCCTCGAGAACGAAACGAATAAGCTCCTGAACGAGAACAAGAATCTCAAGAAGGGTAAGGCCAGGAATCACAAATTCGATAGTGGATTCTCCCTCTCTCATGGGCATTATTTGCTGCATTGTTATTTTTTCGACCGATTTGTTGATTACTGCGCTTCGTAGTTCATGTTTGAAGGATAATTTATTAGTTGAATCAAATCGGGAGAAATGACTAATTTAGATAGCTCCCATAAATAAATTTTTCTTAAGATTCCGAGTACCTAAATTGTTTTTGAAATGATACTGTTATAACATATTCTTACCCTTTGCGTCGAACTCATAATGAAATCTACAGTATAGAGGTCATGCTGCATATTGGTGTCTGGTTAAGGACACGAAAGCCCTAAGCAGCGGCATGTTATGTGACAATTTTTTCTTTCCCGGAAGATATTTGAGTTAAGAGATGTGCAACATTTTAGTGGGCTTGGCACAAACGCAATAATGGGACAGTACGTTAAAAACTCATAGACAAGCAAAGGACTTCTCTAAGATTAAGCAAACTAAGAAAGGGAGTAATATGACTGTTGTTAGGCTAATAAATTTGTAAGGTTGTGAAAGAGGGAGTTCATAATTCATAGAAAGCAGGTTTGATTATGCTCCCTAGTTGAGAAAGATTGGTAACTAAAGACTAAAGTGGAGTGATTGCCTTGAATATGTTGGTGTTTTTGGTGTTTCATGGAGCCCATAATGCCACTGTGGTCTATTCCACTTAGCATTCAGCTAAAAGTCTTATTTAGGTTGACATCAACCCAATGTATCTTCCTTTGCCTTCTATTTGTTTTCCTCTGTCTTCATTTTCATCTCATCTGTACTTATTGTTCTATTTTGTCCTAGCACAACCATCACCCCAGGTGTCAGGACTCTCATCATGTCCCCTACAGTCATCACCTTAAAATCACATGGTATAACAAGTTTTTGTTTTATTTTTTCTTTTAGGGAAACCCTTATATTATCATTTTCTTAAAGAGAGTTTTTTTGATTGTATGAGTAAACATATATTTCATGATCTGGTTTCTGTTCTCATAGGAATTTGGTTCGATAATTGTCCTTTATGTCATTATGTCTTGAGGTCTTCTGAACTCAGATGAGAATTGCGATGCAGTTTGTGAAGATGAGCGGGCACGAGCAGGGCGAGAGAAAGAAGCAAAGGAAAAGGAGTGCACCATTAGGAATCAGTTGGAGAAAGAAATACATGACCTGAAGGCTGAGATATCCTCTTGTCAGAAAAGTGGAAGTTCGAGAAGTGAGGATAACGATGAGAGCGGGCTGATTCGCATTTTGGAGGCAGAGGGAGAAGTAGAAAAACTCAAAGAACTTTTAGAAAAAGAGAAAAAGCGAAGTACTTCTGAGAAGAAGAAGGCTGAAGTGGAGAAGAAAAAAGCTGCTGAAGCATGGAAGTTGGTGGAAGTGGAGAAAAGCAGGGTAGAAGAAGTAAAGAAGCATGCAGAGATTGCAAGGAATGAAGCTGATGAATACAGGCTTTGCCTTGAAAAACTAAAGATGGAAGCTAATGAAGCAAGAGAGAAGTTGATTGCAGAGATCTCCAAAGCAGACGATGCAAATAAAAAGGTTGAAGCAGAGAAGCAGCAGATAAGGAGAGAAAGGAAATGTGCTGATCTGGAGAGGACAAAGGCAGAAGAACAGAGAAGGCTTATGGAAGTAGAAAGGAAAAAGGCAACGGATGAAAAATACAGGGCAGATAATTTGTCCCAGAGGCTGGAGAAGGAGAAGCAAAGGAGTGAAGAATTACAGGGGAAAATTGAGGAGATTTTATCTTCCAGAAGAGATGTAAGGGGTTGTTCATGTTTTGGAGATAAAAGACATAATGGTGGAACAAACATCACAACTGCGGATGTCAAGCTTCTAAGAGAGCAACTCAAGCTGAAAAAGAAGCAAGTAAAGCATGCCAAAAGAATAAGTAAGCTAGAGAAAGCGGAAAATAGGTTTATAAGGAAAGAGCTTTATCTCTTAAAACAGGATTTCATGCAAATGTCTTGCCGCTTTAATGCCCTTTACGACTTACTGTCATGCAGCATGGAAGGTACAGATAGCCTGGCAAAGGTTTGTATCTAATATCTTTATTTGTCATGTGCATTAGCTGAACAATGACAATTTTGCCTATTTAAAGGTAATCTTAGCATTTACTTGCCATAAGCAATTGCTTGTGTCATGTTATCTTGTTCATTAGTCGGTGTCAAATTCACAGGAATATTATGGATGCATAGATCAGCACAATTAAATTATGAAAGCTACTCGTTTATGAAAAAAATTGATTATGTGATGGAGAACACGAAATGAACAAGATTCTCTTATTAATCAGGCATGCTTCGAGATCTTCTTTTATAATGCCAAATAATATTTCATAGGAACTGGTACTTTTGCAAATTGAGGACACATTGTCAGCCTGCATGAAGACAGTGAAAATAGTATATTGCCAATATTATAATTTTTACGTTTTACTAATAACTTTGCTGTCAACTTGACAGTCTTTTTCTTTTCATTTTTTTAAAAAATTAAAAGATAAAAACTGGTGACATAAGCTCAGTTTTCCAAACTTTGACCTTAGTTACTCATGAGAAAACAGCCATGATAGTTGTTAACTCAGCTTTTTCTCAAGAGTATCACATCAGGAGATTGAGATAATTCATTTTTGAGAGTGTGGCATCTAGGTGATGCATCTTTTGCTCTTTTCTGGAAAGTTGGGAGTGTCTATGTGGCATTGTCATAAAATTCTTCAATAAGCCATCCTGTGTAGGTGTATGAGATGTTTTGCCACCAAGGTGATACTCCAATCCGTCATTACAACTCAAGCTCCTTTTATTCTACTGCCTGCCACACCCATATCCATGCTGTATCCAGCCTCTGCCTACAAATGCATTTAATAATTTAATCTCTTTCTCATTTTGCTTGAAATTTTTATTAAATTTCTAGTAACAAAATGTTTTTGTGATCTTTTTTCTGTTTTATTAACTTTCAAGCACTTATGAACTTGTTATGCAGAATGGGGAGTCTCCAGAGCTATGGGGCTGCAACTTGCACCACAACCTTTTGGGTTCCCAACCACGCAATTTTAACTCGCAAAGTGATTTTAGGTTGCCAGAAACATGCTATACAAATTCAATTAATAACCCTTGTTCTGCAAGGGAATGCCCTCATCAATTATCTAGAGGAAGCCGTACCAGACCAACCTCAGGTATTAGTTCTGAATTGGAGCCTCCAGTTGGAGGTTCTGTCAGAATCAAGTCACAAAGTTCTGCCGAATGTTCCACTGCAACATCTTTTTCTGATAGCAAGTTCATGGGCTCACAGGGAAAGGATGCCTTTTTTGCCACTGCATCAACTGAAGTAGCAAAGAAGAGCTCCAGTCAGAGATCATCCATTCTGAGACTGTCTGATGGAGTGGCTAAAACAAGGCAAACAGAAAATATTGGGGTGGTGGCAGCGAATAACGATAGAGCTTCTGTCCAAAGAAATGTGATAAATGCATGCCTGAATTCATCTGCAGTGTGTGTCGTGGATCAGGCATCTAATGGTCGCAGGAAAAAAAGAAGGCTCCAAGATGCTCTAGAATCTGTTGCATGGTTGTATTCTGAGGATGGACAATTGTATTTGAAGATAGGAGAGAAACTATCTGAGTTAAAATATCTTTTGAACAGAAAAGCTAATATCCCTCCAGGCTCTGAAAATTATGGGATGGCAGAGTACTTGGATGACAGAAAGGGATTTTGTGCCAAAAATCATAATGGTTGCAGTAAAAAATCCTGCAAACACAGTAGTGACAAAATGCTATGTAAGTGGCAGAAACCTGATGTACCATATTTTAGTCAAAATAACATTCAGAAGCAAGCAGAAAAGTATGAAGCAAAAGACAGTAGGATTCCATGCTTCCTCCCTGAAATGGAAAAACCTTTTCAGATGAAAGAAAATGCTGTATGCGGGGAAGAGCCATCTAATGCTGTTAGCAGTAAGCGAGCTGATTTAATTTCATTTGAGAAGATGATATGTGGGGATTATATGAAGCTACTTGATCTGGATAGCGATGATGAAAGAAGGTATAAAGCTGCAATAGAGATGCCTCTTTCACCCACTTTGCCTGATATTAACTCTGCTAGCCTCAAACTATGTGTACAAGATGACTCTCATTTTCTGGTAGAGGGAAATTTGGAGAGTTTTGAGGCTGAAAGAAGTAATGCCCTGCAATTCCCTACCTTTGATGTCATTGATTTGGAGATTAGTTCCAACACTGCGAAACAGAAAGCGCTTCATTTTCAGGAACTGTCATTGAACGATAATCAAGTCTCAAGTCATTCATCTGAAGAAGTAAGAATAAATGGTACGATTGTAACAGATGGTGATTTCAAGCAGCATGATGTGCTGTCTAATGTTGAACATAATTCTTCCTTTCATGGAAATGATAGTAACATGGATGTTGAACAGACACATCGTGGCAGTACCGCAGGTGACACAGTGCAGAAGGCTAGTGATGCACTACCTACCATGGAGCTAAAGGACCATGGGGAGTTCAAGCACCTTGTTCATGGCCCTTTAGGTCCTAGTGCCATTTCTTATTCAAAGGTATCTAAGGAAGCAGTGTCAGGAGGGTCTGATAAGTCATTGCTTTCAGGAAGCACAAACTGTAGCTTTTCAAAATTCGCATTGCATTCTCAGAAATTATGTGAGAATTGGTATATGCATAATTCTATTCCAAATATACATAATTTATCAAGGGAAGTAGTGAATGTACCAAATGGAACCCATGGACTGACTCGTGCCACAGTTACAACTTTCACAGAAAATCATATTGAAGGCAAAGGAGAAAAACATGATGGTGTAGTTGTTTCTCAAAGTGGTGAAATGATTGGTAAGCCTAATGCAAACATTTTCTCACCCATTTTTTAAATTTGTGCTTGGGTTATTTGTTAATTTGTGCTTGGGGTATTTTCCTTTTAAAACAGATAAAAGTTCTGAAGCTGAGAAATATGAGCAAAATTGTAATTTACTGTTCTCAGAATGTGCTGCAAATATGGAAGCTTCTAAATCAATGCCTGTGTCCACCATCAGGAAGATCAATGATCAATGTGGAGACAGTGATGGACTTGAACAGGAGAAAATTCCCAAGTATTTTGTTGTGTTCTCTAATATGGATGATTGCAGCAAAACAAGGATATCACAATATAGCAAGACTGTTATATCTCAAGGCTGCATGGACACCCAAGTGCTTCGTGCTATAGCTATGGAACCAGAACTTTTACCTGAGTAAGTGATTTAATGACAGTTATTCTTTTGGAGGTCCTTGGCGGTTGAGTTTGTCAATGTTGTAAAAACTATACATGTTATAGTATGACCAAAACTTATTTTAATGTTGTAAAAACTATACATGTTATAGTATGACTAAAACTTATTTTATTTAGTTGTTTGGTTATAAGAATGAAGAGGAGGAAGACAAAAGGATCGATAGAAAAAGTGGAGGAAGAGGAGGGGTGGATTGAGGGGAAGAGTATAGGGGTAATGGAAGACTGGGGTGAAAGTCCGGCATTTTGATATGTCAGGATGTGATTGAGAGATGTAGATCTGGTCTCTAAGAAGGGTGGGATTTTATTTTAGAAGAAACTATTTTTGGGAAAAAAATTGGCTCCCTGCATTGGTCATGCTTTTCCTTTTTCTTAAATCAAAACTTGGTTGAGCTAAAATCTGATTTGGATCTCCACAAGCATATGTGTCAGCAAAACCTTAAAATTTAGATATAAGTATATGAAGTCTTTTTTCCATAGACCTTAGCAACCAAGCAGCCCCAATCTGTTTAAATCTTGGCCAATAGTTAATTATTCGTTTTTCTTATGGAAGAGTTTTTTTTTCTAATAAATTGGCTTGAGAGTCTACATATATTTAAGAAGAACTTATTCTTGTTGTTTCAGAGAGAAGACTGCTGTTTTCTTTTCATTATTATTGTGCAATATTTCTGGTTCACTGTCAGCAAATTCAAGATGCACCAGGAGTGGAGATTTTCTTCTACCTTCTCGTTCTTTTGCGGAAGAGATTAATAAAGGTTTCACCCAACTTCTCATTTTGTGTTTTTTGAGTGTTGGAAACTTCTATTACTTCCATAGCATGAGTTTATCAAATTTCATGGTGATTTGTTTCAATTAAATCATTACAAATGCTTGTCCTGAATATGTATTTTACAAATTTTTCAGTGTCATGAGCTATATTGTGTTCCATGTCCCTTCCTGCAGCATAACACCTTTTCATGCATCTTCTCTGTCAATTGCATATTTTTGTCCTGAAACTTCGTTTTTGGTGGTATTTTCATCCTAGAACTGCAGCATTATTATTTAAGAAATGAGCCATCTGTAGCTTGTCACTTTATCCTATCTTTATTGTTTACTTTATGCTATCCAACAAAAGAACAAGGTCTTGCCCAACTTTTAGTTACATTGTATATTAAGTAAAATCAGGTCAACTATTCAAAGAGATCAACAAAAGGAGCAGCTAGTAATGGATCTATGAACATCTAATGAAGGTCATCATAGAAGTTCATTGTACAGTGTGGCCTCCTTTGTGGTGTATATGTGTATGAGTTCTTTGGACAATTGTAGGACAAAATTTTTTTTAAGAAATTTGCAGTATGAAAATGGTGCAAGGGCTTGGTTAACTAGAAATCTATTGCAGGATTATGAGGGCCGTGCATCCATTAACTGAGGTGCAATTAATTCTAATAAAAAAAATAATTGTTGACAAAGGCAACAGGAAAATTAGAACTGTTCGTTGTAGCAGGAAATTATGGAAGGCTGTCATTTTTGTTTTCATCTCCATGTTTGGCGGACGGTGCCAGCACAGAACCTTGTTATTTTCTTGAGTAAATGCTGTAGCACTATTATATGCAATCTTGCAGTTATTTTTATGTTGTCAATGCGCTTGAAAGAACTAACATGTGCTCTTCTTGCAGTGTTATCAGATGGGGAGGCAAGATGGTTAATTCTAGAAATATGCCAACTGAACATCCTTGTTGAGCTAATTGAAGATTTTCTTGTTAACAGAAAAGTTCTGTTATACACTGACAGACTGCTCGAGCCTTTTTCGGCATGTTTCTCATCACAGGAATTTCATCAATTGAATGGAAGTGATCTTTGTGTGTCTACTAGAGATGCGACAGTTGATCAGATTATTGCTGGTTGTGTCATATTTGCATCTATTTCTGCCACAGTAGATCGCATTGGTATTGTTCTGGAGTTTTCTTACAGAATCCTTCGAATGTGTAGAAATGATATTTCCTGGATTCTATTGGCACTACATGTTTTTGCTTTTGTATGTGGCGAGGAGTTTTTTGATCCGGACGACTATAGGTATGTTGTAAATGCTGTAAGATTGGTGGTTTCACTAGTTGAGCATGGGAATGAATGTGCACGTTCTGCTTTTTCCGGTCTCCATTCAACACAACTTATGCCTATCTTTCCTCCCTGTGAGCAATGCCTATTTGCTACGGATGAATTTTGTGTGGATAATTTTGCTTGTTCGCTTTTGGATGAGCTACAATTTTATGCTTTGGCTGGTAATCATCTAGATGGAAAAAATTCACCTGCTTCAACCTGCACTTCCCAGTCATGCTCTGATAGAAATGGAGGGACAGTCAGTAAAACTGAAGTCAATAGACTGAAGACTGTGTGTGTTGGATCTTGCAGTATATACAAGTTTGGAAAGCTCGCTGCTGATCGGTCTGATTGTTTTCCTGAGAGCTCTTTTTGCTACTTTACAGATATAATTTCTTTGGTGGAGCTGATTGGGTGCTATATGGTATGAACTTTATCTTACAGTTATCTCTTTTGCTTTCTCGTGGTCTATCCACCCACAAATACACCCCCCCACCCCCCCCCAAAACACCCAACAAAATAAAACCCCAGCCCTGCAAAAAGAAGGAAATGAAAGAAAATGTACATGCACGCACTAATAAGGAAAGACCCCAACTTCCCAAGACACACAAAAAACTTGGGGACACAGTACTAACCCTGTTATGTGGTATGCTTGTCCAGCTTTTTAGCATTCAACATTCAATCTGAACTAATGGATATGTTGCATAAATAGAATTGATCATGTACCAGCTGGTGTTTTATTTGATCTTATTTTAAATTAAAATGTATGGTTTTAATGCAAATACTCAGACATGGGTTGTCAAGTTGTCCTTGACTGCTTCGAAGCTTGAACTGCTGAAAATAACTTTTCTCCAAATTATTTCTTCATATTATTTAAATTCTCTGCATTAAATATGCTGTAGATATCTGATTCAAGTTGCTGGTTCCTATTTCTTTGCTTATGTCTAGTAAATAACTTTATTCTGACTTATTCTTGTTGTGTTTGTTGCTTAGAGATGGGAGTGGACATACAACAAAATCATGTCTCGTATTGTAAATATGCTGGAGCTCTGCAAGTCTGAGGAGTTTTTAGCTGCTCTTTTGGTATTACTAGGTCAGCTGGGAAGGTATGTCTTAATTTTGCAGGACCTGGTTTCCTAAATTTTAAATTGATTTCTGTTATGCTTTACATCTTGTGTTTGCATATTCAAGAGAAATAGTGATGAATAATGGAAATGCCTATTGTTCGTATGTACATGGTTCCTACCTGGGTTATGTTTCTAAAAGAGAAACTAGAGGTGAGAAAAGAAAATGAGGGTTTCCATCGCAATCCCTTCCGGTGCTTCTGTTTCTTTCTTTCATCTGTCCCTGCATTAGTGTTAACAGATTTCCATTCTCTAGTTCATAGTTCCCCTCTACTATGGTTTGGAAGTAGGTTTAATATGCATCTACATGCCTAAAGACTGGAAGATGGGTGGGAGAGGGATAGGGGTGGTAATTATCATGGACTTACATACCAAAAGCTTAAGTTGTTGGGAGGAGGGCCAGCCTAGGCTAATAAACCCATCCGCCATTCGTTTTATTAGTCAATGTGGGCCTGACAATCTCTCCATCCAATCGCATGACACCCTCTTCATGGTTCGCTCCTACACGAGAGAGCAGGGCCTACAGGCTTTAGACCTTACAGGGTCCTCAATCCTGGTATCCAACTATACAAGGTCCACATGACTAATAAATATTGTGACACACGATGTGCCTGGCTCTGATACTACTTGTCATGGACTCACAATCTGAAAGTTTAAGCTGTTGGGAGGAGGTCCAGCCTAAGCTAATAAACCCATGTGACACCCATTTTATTGGTCATGGGACTATCACATAATCTTGACCTAGACTTGTTTTTTGACCTGTTGTAACCTGGATGACCGACCTAACCTGGACTCTACCTGCCTAGCCTGAGCTCTTGGATTCATGGGTCCGGTAGACCCACCAGCTGGTTGATTGGGTTTGGATCAAGAGTCCTCAAACTGTCGTGCCATGGGAATATAGATAGAAAATTTCTTGTAAATATATAATATAGTTTCAAAGAAGAGTGATGTGAACTGCAGGGTTGGCTATATTTTTCCTTCTAAAAATTTTCTCCATGTGAACAGCATTGTTTTACCGTTAGCCATCCAAAAAGGTGAAAAATATTGACTATTTTGTCTCAAATATATAATAAATAGTTTTTATTGAAGTAGTCATCTGTCCAAAACAGCTTAAAGAGAAAAAAAAAAAAAAAGCAAAGAAAAATGTTGATGGCATATTTTGACTATCTGTATGGGTTAGGTCCAAGTCAGCTGGATTGACCCCTGGGCATTGTTTGGATGTGGCACTTCTAACCTGCTCATGGGTCAAGAGGTGTTTGTGTCAGGCCCATAGTGACCTGATATATGACCTTGATCTGGCCAACCTATTTCCACTCCTAGGGATGGAGGATAAGGCTTGTGCTCATTGGCTAAATAATTTAGTTGTATATATTCTTAGGGGCATAAATGCTGCCCAGCATTTCACCTGAATTTTGATGTGGGAACACCAAATGTTTCATCAGATTGAAAATTGTTGTTTCTTGTTTTTATTTCTTTTGTTTATTGCTAATTGGTGATCAATCTCTTTGTCCTTAGCTTGCTTTATGTTAAAATTTATGATGCTTTGGAATTTTGCAGTCTTAAATGCTCATTCCATTCATTTCTGTTTGCCAGATTTGGCATCGAGGATGGTGGCTATCAGCAGACTGGAGTTGCAGAGCTGAGATGTAGTTTGTCCAGGATTCTAGATGCAAGCATTACAGAAAAAAGGAGTATCCCCACTCAATTTTCAGCTGTTGGTGCTTTGCTTAATCTTCTTCCGTTCAGTTTTGAAGAAACTGTTGAGGGACACCCCGAACTTTCACGAGATGCTAGGGAATATGGTTATGTCATGCAAGTAAAAAAGTGGTTTTCTCATCTAAGCATGGAACAACGAGCAATGTCATTTGATCTCTTTAGATAAGCTAATGAGCAGGGAAGATGATTTTTCTTTCTGTATTGAATTATTGATTATGCAAACAATTGGTCACGTCATGTTGGTCTCCATCTCCAATGCATGATCCTTAATTTGGAGCAGCATCCCTTCTTGCCCTTGGACATGCTGAAAATTATTCGTCGAACTTATCGAAGTAGCTTGAATCTCTGCTTTCATTGAGATCATGCTTGCTACTTCATTATTCTGATGGATCTCAGTTGATTAATTGGTCTAAATCTCTACTGGTTTCAGTTCAGGGGGCACTCAACTGCAGGATTGATCAAGCTCCTATGGCATGGGTGTTGGGGCCTTGCGAAGATTGTGCTTATTTGGATATGGTATTGGTCGAAGGAATTTTCTTTCAGTACCATACAAAACATTTCTGAGGCCAACATTTTTCTCTGGGAGTGCATTTTACCTCCCTTGCTCTCCCCTAGACTCAAGGCACTGATAAGTCTTGCAGAAGCTAAACATTATTGAAGTTCAAAAAAGTTTTGCTACATCAAATCATGTTTGGTTACAGCGCATGAGAGGTGAAGATCTCATTTTGAACCTGTGAGTTTGACGTTGACAGGAGTAAATCTGGAGAGAGATGTATTCTGGACTACTCTGAATGCTGCTCTGGGTTTTGCATTATAATGAATGGCAAATTCTGCAGTGTTATTTGGTTGTCGACTCAGCCACCGGCAATTTTGTAGCTTGAACTACCTTAATTCTTTGAGAAAACCAGCCGAAGTCTTATGTTTTCTTCTGTAAAGATCTGCATTCTTCAGAATCAGATGACTTGCATGGTCATAGTTTTGTTGGTTTTTGCAACTGTTGCCAACTGCTATACTAGTTGCAATATTCTGCGTTTGTTGTTGCCAGTTTGCGGAAGTAACTTCAACACACATGGTCATAATTTTGTTGGTTTTTGTTTACCTCTTTTATCCATGGAAGATGAAATTGGTGTGGAGAGTTGGGATTTTAATTTCAATTTTATATTCTAAGTGGGTGGACTCGAAATTCTTAGCATCCTGTTGTCATAATTTTCATTGGTTTTATTCCGACTCTTTGGTGATTATCCTCTTTTTTCATTTTGGGAGGGGGTAAAATATGGAGAAAACTGCTGCATTAATATATTGTAGTAGCAGTTACAACATCATCAATACAGAAACCAACCTCAAGGAAAACAGAATTACAAGCTTACAGTGACATAGAAAACTATAGTTCCCAACGTGGATGATATAACAAAACATAATTACTTTACAGAAAACTGTAAAGCTGCAGGTTGGGTGGGTGATTATGCTTTAACCGGTGATTCCTTTTTTCATACTGCGGATATGATTTCCACTGATTTTGCTCGTATATTGGCTGCAGATGCAGATGTTTATCATGTATCTTTTTTCCCAGATGTGGTTAATTTTTCTATTCTAATGGTTTCACTGTGTTCAAGCTTCTTGCAGCGTGCTAGTCAAACTGATGGATGTTATGGTTGGTTGCTGCAGTTTCAGCTCTGTAGTCTGTTGCAAGTTGTTCAGCTGTTAGTTTTTGCTTACGGTCAGGCTATTATTTTTTAACAATCTTTTGTTATGTTTCTTCTTGCACTGTTTTCTCTATTCCTTCACTGTTGCATCGGTTAAAGGTTCTAGAGTATTTTGGCCTATGGTACCTCCTGGATTTTTTTTTCTATTTACTCTTATTTCGGGCTTGGTTCCAACTTTATTGGATTATTCTCATTTGTTATATCTTCCTGCTCTAGGTTAGATATCTTGTGGTCTTTGTTCGGATTCTAGGCTGGTGTATTCTATGAGTCAAGTTGGTTCAGTTGGCTAACCATCTATCGCTGTTGCAGTTCTCTCATGGCCTACAGCTTCAGGGCTTTCTGTGCTCTTCATTACAACCGGATGCATTGTTTCCTTCTAATTTTGATCATCCAAGGGCTTTGTCACTTTTCAGGAGACTTAGCTGCATCATGAACCGTTTTAGCTTCGCAGGTCGTTTATGTTTTTATTGTGCCGGCATCTTTACAATGAATGGCTGCTTTTCTCTTTCTTCTGGAAGCTGCTGCGCCTCTTGATTTTATGATCTCGGTCAATTCCTCGTTGGGTTGCATTGAGGAACAAAATTGCCAGCCTCTAGACTAGAAAGAAGGGCGACCCAGTCTCTGCAAGTCAAGTTGGGGACCAGCAGATGTCGAGCTGTCTGCCCGACACATCTAACCAGCTCGTGTGGTTCGTTGGTTCCACTGATGCCATTCAGTCGATACAAAGGTGCGCTCCAAGTGGGGTGGGTGCTGATGCTAGAGTTAGCAATGATGATGGGGGGGGGGGGGGCCATAAAGGGCAACAGCCCCAATCAAAGGCTGATTATCCTCCCCTATCCATACTAACTTTGTAAAAGATATCATCACGTTGCCAAGGAAAGGTTACCAAGCAAAAAGGCTTAAATAGTGCAATTAGAGTTTCCAGATTCTTTCTCGTTTCGAGAAAAGGGTTTGGGAGGAAAGGAAAGCAACAGATATGGGACAAAAATCTCCACTTACGAGTTCCATCAAGGCGGATGCAGTAGAACAACGAGGGCTTTGTTTGCCTTTTCTTTTTGAGGATGAGTGGTTCATTCTCAAATCCATCACTTTGCTTTAGAATATAGTTGAATGCCGCCAATGGATGGTACATGTTTAGGCAAGCCGTTATGTTCTTCCCTTGCCCTTGAATGATAGAAGGACCACTTATCTTCTCATAGATAGCGGTCGATCAGTTCTATTTTCTTCTATATGAAAAATCATCATCTCAGAGAACCACCACAATACCGATTCTCGTTCTCATTCCGAGCCAGCCCCCTCCCCCCACCACAACCCACCCATTGAGCAACTATTCACCCCATTGGATATCACTAATAATGGTTTTTGTTACCGCAATATCTTTTCTTTTTTCTTAGGGATTTTTTTTGGTAATCAGCTCCTATGCTGCAAATAGTCAAATATGAATCTTGGTATTCGAGCACAAGCGGAATTGGGTTTTTTGTTCAACCAAAATCGGACAAGAAGATTTTTTCTGATTTGACGAAACGGTCATTGCCTGGTAGGTTACCGGCTTCTCTTAGATCTATAAAAAAGTTTAATCACAAATTTTTTTTTTTTTTTAGACAAGTCAGCTATCTACTCTGCAATTACATCCATCGTACCAATGATATGAGTGACTACACTCAATGTTGGGATAGATTGAATGGTACCATGTACTATAGAAATCTTTTTTTTTTTTTTCGAAAGAAATTCATCTTTCATGAATGCAACATATAACTCTTTATTGTATTGTACTTTTTAATACTTTATTTGATACGAAAGATGGATTAAAAGAAGGATGAATGGATGAAGAAGGATGGATGAGAGAGAATGGATGAAAGATCCATCCATTATTTCATATGTTTGGTAAAACATGGAAGGATGGATAAAAGTGATTCCTTCCTCTGTTTGGTATAGAAGGAATGAAAGGAAGGATGGATGATATTTATATAATATTTTTACTAAACTATCCTTTAAAAAAATTATTACTATTATCAATTTATAACACTAATTTATACTAAATAAGTAAACAATATATAAACTTATAATCATTATAATTTATAATTATATAAATATTTAATTTTAATTTAATAATATAATTAAATTATTAATGAATTAATTATATAAATAAATAAATAACTTATAATTTAATTTAATAATTAATTTTATTAATAACATAAATAACTAGTTAATTTATAATTTAATTTAATAATTAATTAATATTATATAAATAATTAATTAAAAATAGTAAGTAAAATAGAAAAATTGAAGATAATTCTAGTTATTTAATTATAATTATCAAAATTATGTACTCAAATTAAAATAATTAGTAATAAAATTTAATAATATATTATTAATAGTATATATAAAAATATATAAAAATAATATGAATGAAAAAGTGAAGAAATATTATAGTTTTATCAAAAAAATTAATGAGGGATAATTTTATCTATGCAAAAATTCATCCATCAATGCTCTATCCATTCTTCCTTCATTCTTCCAATTTGAGAGGATGCAAATTGGTGGTTCAGGGTGGATAGAGAATTTTATTTTTTCATCCATTCTCTCTGTAATTTTTTGAATCAAACGATGAATGGAGGCCATCCATCTTTCCAATCTCATCCATCCTCTTTCTCATGACCCCAACCAAATATATGGTAAGTGTGCCTGTCCTCCTTCTTTACCAAAGTTTTTATGAAATAACTTCAATCGGAAGAAAAAAGATGTTAAGAACATAGGAACGCTGACCATCACGTAAGTTGTTGGCTTCTCCTTGAGCTTCCCTTGGGGGAGTCACACACAGCCAAATAATTGGAAGTCGAGCCTGTATTACGTGTCTAATCCTTCACTCCAAGGGACCGTAGAAGGGAAAACGTCTTCTAAATTAATCGATCACTTCTAATCTCGATAAAGCTGTTTAGGATCAATTGGAAAGAGGTTAACTTCCTTATATGTAAAATAGAATAATATGAACAATGAGCAGGTTGAGATGGTGATGAATAAAACTATAGGTAGCTTGCAAGTGTAGGAATTGATAATCAAATTCTTTCATCCCCCTAGCCAATGTGCTATATCATCTTCTGCTGTTCTTGCCGATGCTCCAACTCCTTTTTCTTTACAATATATTTTTAGGTAGCATTTGGTGATCCAAATGGAATAATCATGGTGATCTAAGATTACCAATGATCTGAATTCTATGGTAAATTGATCATTAATAATATAAGATCACGATGTTTGGTAGGCCATAGATTAAAGATTCTCGAATATCTATTAGTAATCTATTTAGTATTATGTGGGAATATAAGATTATTGATTATATAATACCAAAACTAATTATAATATATTTCATAAAAATATATTTATTAATTATATATAACATATTATAAATAAAATATTATTATTTTATTAATATATTAATAATTAATAGATTCAATAAAAAATATATTTATTAGTCCTAAAATTGTTAATCCTATAAAAATATATTAATGATTATTATAGAATTAATATTTTTATTTATACATATAATATATTATTTATTAATATGAATATTTATTTTGATTAGAAAAATAAGTTAGATATAAGTAATATATTAAATATTTTTATTACATAAATATAAAGTATAATAAAATATTTTTACTCTAATTTAAAATTATCATTGAATCATAATATGATAATAATATGATTAATAATATATTATAATATAATATATATTATAAATATAATATATAATATTAAATATAATATAATATTAATATAATATATTAATAGTATATTGATATATTATTTTTTTGCTAGACTGAGGAATTTTTTTGTTCTTATATTTTAGCCCAAGATCAGGGGTGATCTTAGATTTCTGATTTTGAGGACATATTTCATCATTGAATTGGGGGATGATTTAAAATCACTATCATGTATGATCACCATGGTACAATCAAATGTAGAATCTCATCATCTTAACCCACATCATCCTTGATCTTGGGTAGATCATCTCATACCAAATGGCTCCTTAGAGGGTTAGGATCAAGGGTTGGTCGAGCCAGCATTTGTGTTATACCTTTTTGCATCATGGGCCATAGTTGAAGCATATATTTTTGCTGCTTTTCCTACTTATGGAACCCATCTTTAGTTCAATGACTATTCTTGCTGTTACTTTGGTGGTGTATTTATTATCTTTATGATCGCATATTTCCACTACTTGGGTGCCAATTGCTCTTTTTAGTGTGGATCTTTGTTTTCTAGAATTCAAATGTCCATGGTTGAAAGCATGCTGTGGTTTTTGAAAAAAATGGTGCAGGATTCTAGACATACTTTTCAAAACTTTTTTAAATTTAAAATCCAGCAAAAAATAAAATTAATCTAATATTAATTTATGCATGCTATGATCTAATTATAAAACCGTATATAAGGATCTAGACATGCTTATATATGTATAGAAAAATAAATGCATTCGATCAACAAATCATATTTACTGACCAACTTGTATTCAGAACACGATATCTGAGCATGGGTAGTCAAACTCTGCAATCTAAAACTTCTGAGAAGTAGCTCCTCGCATCTCGATACAGTCGCATGATTGTTCGACCTCTATGGATAGTCCACACAGAGTTCCTGATCCCGACCAGCTCCATTGGAGTGCTAGCTCCTCGTCAGAGCCTTCGATGGCTAATCTTGGTTGATTCGATCGACCACCTTCTTTCGATCTTTTGGACACTCCAGAAGGTCAGAATGCTAAGATTGGAGGATGATGAGATAATGTGGAATTCATCGTGATGATCGGGCACTCTCAACACTCAATCTCTCCATCCAAACCTTGGGTCGAAACCCTAAGGGTACCCACACTCGGAACCTTGGAAAAAATCAGACTCTTTGGAATATTTGGATATTTGAAACTCACGCTTAGGTAACCTTCACGCACACTTTGTTTCATCGAGAAACCCTTTCTTAGGTTTCACATACCCATACTTTCAAACTATTTGAAAATAGGCATGAGATAAGATGGCATGCCCACAAACAAGCGCCCCACTCTAATTTTCTCTCTCTAGAAACTCCCTCATGTAGTTTTTTCATACCCATGCATGCCCAAAATTTCCTTTCTTAAAAAGAGCGACATACCATAAAAAAATTATGTGGAGTGGATAAGGAGGTTTCAACCAATCCATTTGAATTCAAAATTCAAGTAGATTGCTTATCCCATTCCAATGCCAAAATCAGATGAGAAGCATGCAGAAGGACTCTTCTTTTACGTGCCATACTTAAGAAAAATGCACAAAAGTGTGCGACAATTCCAAGGGGGTGTGGGAATGGATAAGAGAGAGGTGGTTGAACTTATTTCAACCAATCACTTTGAATTCGAAATTCAAGTGATCTTAACCTCATCCAATGTTTGGACCAGGTCAAAAGGAGAAGGAATAGAGGGCGCACACTTCATTTCTACATGAGAAATCTCATGCAAAAATCAAAAGAGGATGTGGTCAAAGGTGGCGTAGGGAGATTCAAATTCAAACATTTGAATTTGTCCAAATTAGTTTCTTCCAAACCAATTTATCCAAATCCAATTAGACCAGGATAAACTTAATCTAATCTAATAAAATTTTAATCAAATTAGAAATTAATTGAGTTCAGATTCTGATCAAATTAGAGTCGAATCTTTCTTATCAATTAGGTCATTTTATAATCTAATCGGATCAAATCTAATTAAATTAAATTCAATTAGATTTGATTGCATTCTCATCGCTCAATCAAATCAAACTAATCAGCAATCAAATTTCTAATTAATCCTCTAATAACATTAAAATTTCAGTTTAATGGGACCCATGAAGGTAGAGTTTCAGTCTAGTGGAATTTTTGATTATAGAGTCCTGATTTGGTGGAACTCTTGGCTATAGAGTCTTAGACTATTAGGACTCGTAATTAGCCATTAGATCAAATAGGAACTTCTATTGTGTGTGATCCCATAGGTTTGAACCCTAAGTTGATAGCATAGAAATCAATTTTTGTACCAATGATGTGACCACCTAGCAATGATACCCGATGTTTAGATAGATCCAATAGTCGCAATGCAATATCTATGAACCTATGACATATGATTACCATATAATTTATCTCTTTGATCTCAATGCTCAAAAGATGATCTAAGATTTAATTGTCAACCTTAAAAATAATCTATATTATATTTTAAATTTCAATATCCATCAAATAGTCCACCCCAATTGAGGTTTTGCTAAATTAAAATATAGTGATGTATTTACTCCAATACTTGGAGGGGTCAATCCTATCTTGACTCACGCACAGACTAAATAAGTACTTGACTACATCCAGTAATCTTTCATCATTGAATTAAAAATTTAGATAGTTCGATACCAAAGTATAGTAAGTTGCTTGCAAGTCACCATGGTGATATTAGGTCTAAGGGATATTTATACCTATATCCTTCGTGAACAACTCTTGACAGTAAAGAGTTCTACAGTTTGATCATGTTCAGTAAAATATATCCCTATACTTCATCTGCATGCCATATCAGTATCTCCATACTCCTTGATTAAGAGGACAACCAATGCATATGGCACATAATGATCTACACTCAATAAAGTTATCATCCTACATAATAATATATCATTTGATCGCGAACAAGTTGAAGAACTAAATGATAAATTCTTTTTTGTCGAGTCTAAATAGTTCTATGGACTTTATTACAAAAAAGTTTATAATAAGAAGATGCACAAATATGATAAATTATCAAAATAATAATTTTATTATTAATAATTCAAGTATAAATTACATTCAGCTTAACTGTCTATAATCTAAATGATTGGCTTTAGGATATAATTTTCAATAACTCATTTAGACTAAAGCCATTCAGAATAGTATCGAATACCCATCTTTCATCTATGATTATTGAACTCTTTGATTTTGAGGGTTTTAGTTAATGAGTCGGCCACATTCTTCTTTGAGTCGATCTTCTAAAGTTCGACATTACGTTGCTCTATGATCTTTCGTACAAGATGATAGTGATGTAGAATATACTTAGTGCACTGATGTGCCTTTGATTTCTTCGTCTGAGCTCAGATGTGGCACTCTCAAGTCTTAAAAATATGGAAAGATAGGTTATGAAAAGATGGGAGCAAGCAGCAAGAAAAATCAGCCTAAAAAATAAGCTGTAGAAACTTAGCCGGCTCACCCTGAGACTAGGTCGGCTAAGTTGGGAATTGGGTTGGCTCAATCCAGAACTGGATCGGTTATGTCTTAGAAAAGAATTTAGATAGAAAGTAGTATTTTTAGGATTGCTGGCATGTTATACAACTAGATCGGTTCAGTCTTAAATTGAGCCTACTGAGCCGATCCAATCATAGGTTAGTCAGCTCAGTCTAAAACTGAGCTGACTCAGTATCGCGGGATTATTTTTGTGTAGGTGGATTGTTTAAATTTGACAAAATTTTTCTATGAGCTTTGGACTTGATCCTTTTGTAAAGTATTTATACTGAAAATATGTCAAGAATTGTAAGATATTGAATATAAGAAAATAAAAGCTCTTTTCTCTTGAAAAACTCTTGTACTCTTTTTTCTCACTTTTTTTCTTGAATCTATTGGTTTTGCTTCCATATTGATTCTAGAAGTTTATTCCTTGTTGTTTGGCTAATCACCAATGGCCACGCCGATTCGAGAGGGTAGAATTTTTCAATATTTGGTATCAGAGCTGTGTTACATGGAAGAAAGGAAGACACCTAAGATTTCTATATCCAAAATCTACTGCACCAGATTTTACCCTATAATCTTCTATTTTTCTTTATGGTTATCTCTAGATTAAGGTGGAGAGTCGTAGCACGAAGAAAAGATGATATAGAAGATTGGAACGAGGATCTAGGACCCATAGATCTTCAAAGAAGGATAGTTTTGCTGGTGTGTGATCGAAGAAGGGTGTTAGGGCTTTGCACTTGACTTGATTGTAGTCATGGGATCAAGTGAATTCAAGATAGATTTTGAGAAGTTCGATGATAAGAAAAACTTTACCTTATGGCAGCAAAGGGTAAAGGACTTGTTAGTTCAATAGATCTATAAGATCTTGGTAAGAGAAAGACAAAAAAAGATTAGTACTGAGGACTGAAAAGAGTTAGAGGAAATTGCTTTTTGCACAATTAGAATATGCTTGGCTAATCAGGTGTTGCCCGAGGTTTGCATAGAAACCACATTAAAGGGGCTCTGGATAAGACTGGAGAATACATACATAGGAAAGAACGTAATCAATAAGTTATGGTTGAAGAAATAGCTGTACAATCTGAGGATGCTCGAAGGTGGAGATGTTATTGCACATATCCAAATATTCAATCAGGTGTGTTCTGAGATGATAAGTTTGGATGTGAAGATCGATGAGGAAGATCGAGTGTTGCGCTACTTTATTCTCTTCCGAATTCTTATGATGGTCTCATAACAACTTTAGTTTATGGAAAAAAGATTCTAAACTATGAAGAAGTTATTGGTGTGCTCAGATCAAATGAGCAGAGAGAAAAGATTTGTAAGGAAGATCCTAAGTTTGAGATCTTGACTATGAATGAAAGATAGGAAAGATCAAAGGAGAAGGCAAGAAAAAAATCCAAGGATAGATTAAAATCTTGGGATCAGAAGAAGATATTGAAATACTATAAATATCATTAGCCTAGACACTTGAGGAGAGATTGTCCTATTTTGAAATCAAAAAAAGGAAAGGCCAGCAAGAGTGATGATACAGCTTTGGTGAGCAGTGGAGAAGACCGTTAGTTGTATCAGATAGATCCACAGAGTGTGATACTATATGGATATTGGATTCATCATGTTTACATCATTATACTTCTCATCAGGAGTGGTTTGCTACATACCAGAAGATCAATGGTGGAAGTGTTCATCTTGGAGATGATCACCTGTGCAGAGTAGCTGGAGTTGGCTCAATCAGGATAAAAATGTATGATGGGATCATTCGTGCATTATCAAATGTCCAGCATGTATTGGAGCTGAAGAAAATCTAATTATTTTGGGCTATTTGGAGGAGTAAGGTTATGCTTTTAGTAGCCAGGCTGAGAGTGGATGCTTGAATATTTTCAAAGAAGCTTTGGTAGTGATGAGAGGTAGAAGACTGAGCAACAATCTTTATAGAATAGAAGGCTTAGTGGTAAATGATAGTGCAGAGGTGCTAGCAGTGGCACAGGAGGAGCAGCTTCTATATCGACTGTGGCACTATCAGATGGATCATATGAGTGATCGAGGGCTTACTGAATTTCGCAGAAGAGGAATGATCCCAGTCCTGAAAAAGAAGGGTACATATTTATGTGAGCTGTGCATTTTTGGCAAATAATATAGGATAAAGTTTGTCAGTAGTATCAAGCACAATGGAGTGTTGAATTTAGTGCACTCGAATATGTAGAGACCGGATCCTGTATTAGCTAGAGGTGGAGTAAGGTATTTTATCACTTTCATTGATAATTTTTCAAGAAAGGTGTGGGTTTATTTGATTAAAGAAAAATCAGAAGTATTTGCCCTATTTAGAGACTAAAGAGCTGAGGTAGAGAAGGAGTCAGGAAGATAGGTGAAGTGTCTGAGGTTGGATAATGAAGAAAAGTATACTAGCCTAGAGTTTAGGAGGTACTATGAGAAATATGGCATCAAATGTCATTACATGATGAAGATGACTTTCGAGCAGAATGATATCGCGAAGAGGATGAACCGGACACTGATCGAAAAGGTACGAAATTTGAGACTGCAGACATCACTTTTAAAATCTTTTTGGAATGATGCTTTAATTTTTTCTTGTTTTCTTGTCAACAGGTCTCTTCATTGCAAGTTGAATGAAGGAATTCTAGAGGAGATCTAGGATGGAAAGAAAGTGGAGCTTGAACACCTGAAGGTCTTTGGTTGTCTAGTCTATGCACATGTGGAGATAATCGAAAGAAACAAGTTGGATCCAAAATTTTAAAAAATGACGTTCATAGGATATCCATAAGGAGTCAAAGGATACCTGCTATGGGATTCTCAAGCATAGAAGATAGTGATCAACGGGGATGTTATTTTTGATGAAAAGTGCATCTTGAAAAGGTCTGGGAGTATAAGAGGAACTAGAGAAATAAAAATGAACAATGATGGCCAGTCAGGGATTGATGGCATGCAGGTTACATCCACTTATAGAAGTGTTCCTATTGAGATGGAGCTGGATAGGAGAGTACTGACTCAGATTGAAAATCAGCATGGAAAGCTAGCCGTTTAGTTAGATGTGCAAGAGCAGCCACGACATCAGACATGACCAATATGCCAGTGGGAATGGCTTTGCATAAGCCTCAATGTATTGTTAGAAGATCGATCAGATATGGCATTGATGAGGTTATCTCCTATGCACTTATCACTGCTAATGGAGATCCAGAAAACTATGTAGAGGCCATGGAGAGTGAGGATCATGATTTATATATGTAGGTTATAATGGAAGAGATGGAATTACTGATGAAAAATCAGACATTGTAGTTGGTGGATCTTCTAAAAGGTGCTCGACCTATTGCTCAAAATGAGTGTTCACAAAGAAGGAGGCACCTTCAGAATAAGGTGGAGTCAGATTTAAGGCAAGGCTGGTAGCAAAGGAATACTCACAAAGGAAAGAAATTGATTACATAGAAGTTTTCTCTCCTATGGTGCGTCATACATCTATTCAAATTTTACTGTCATTGGTGGCACAACATAACATGAAGTTGGAACAGATGGACGTGAAGACAATCTTCCTTCATGAAACTTTGGAGGAAAGAATTTACATGAAGCAACCAGATAGTTTCATGGAGATTGGACAGGACGAGGTGTGTTTACTCAGAAGGCCACTCTATGGCCTGAAATAGTTTCCTCATCAGTGGTATCACAGATTTGATGCCTTTGTTTTTAGTCTGGGATTTATTAGATTTGAATATGACTATTGTATCTACATCAAGGATGTAGATGAAGAGGATGCCCTGTACTTGCTACTTTATGTAGATGATATGCTTATAGTCAGTAGAAGCATGAAGGCTATAAAAGGACTAAAAAGAGCATTATCAGCTGAATTTGAGATGAAGGATCTGGATCCAGTAAAGAAAATTCTTAGAATGATTTGCAGAGATAGGTGCAAAAAAATGCTCCATTTATCATAAGGAGATTCTATCCAAAAAGTTTTGGAGAGGTTTGGGATGAAAAAGGCCAAACCTATAGAGACACCATGCTAAGCTATGTATCTCTCTCCAAATATCAAAGCCCTCAGTTAGAAGAAGAGAGAGAGTATATGGATAAAGTTTCTTATGCAAATGCTATAGATAGTGTGATATATACTATGGTGTGCTGTAGACCAGATATAGCACATGCAGTGAGCATGATTAGTAGATACATGGCTAACCCTGGGAGGGAGCACTGGAAAGTATTGAAATAGATATTGAGATATCTGCATGAAACAAGAGATTATGGTTTGGTGTTTGGTGAGGATTTGAAGATAGAGGCTTGGGTTCTCTGAAAGGGTTTGTGGATGCGTTATATAGGTGATCTAGATATAAAAAGATCTACTACTAGATACCTCTTCTATATGTTTGGTGGATCGGTGTCTTGGAAATCAACTCTTCAATCAATCACGGCCTTGTCTACCATAGAGGTCGAGTATATTGGGATAACAGAGGCTATAAAGGAAGCTCTTTGGCTTAAAAGGTTGATTGTTGAGATGGAGGTGAAGCAGGGCAAGGTTATACTGCATAGTGATAGTCAGGATGCTCTACTGCTTATATAAAATTCAATCTATCATGCACGCATAAAGTATATAGATGTGAGGTACCACAGGATCAGAAAGCTAGTGGAGGAAGGTGAAGTTGAATTGATGAAGGTCCATACAAAGGAGAATCAATTTGATGTACTCACGAAGATACTCTCCAGAGATAGCTTCCAGATATATGTGGCACGGATGGATTTGCAAGGAAAAGATGAGTTCACAAGAATTTGGAAGCACCAAGATGGAGAATGTGAGCTTAGATGTGGCACTCCAAAGTCTTGAAAATATGAGAAGATAGGTCATGAAAAGATGGGAGCGAGCAGGAAGAGAAATCAGCATGAAAAATAAGCTGCAGAAACTTAGTCGGCCACCCTGAGACTGGGTCGGCTAAGTTGGAAACTGGGTTGGCTCAGTACAGGACTGAATTGGATATATCTTAGAGAAAAATTTAGACAAAAAATAATATTTTTGAAACTACTGGCATGGTACATAATTAGATCAGCTCAGTCTCAAACTGAGTCGATCCTATCGTAGGTTAGCCAGCTCAGTCTAAAACTGAGCTGGCTCAGTATTGTGGGATTACTTTTATATACGTGGGTTGTTTGGATTTGAAAATTTTTTTCTATGAGCTTGGGGCTTGATCCTTTTGTAAAGTATTTATACTTAAAATAGGTCAAGAATTGTAAGATGTTGAATGCAAGAAAATAAAAGCTCTTTTCTTCCAAAAAACTCTTGTGCTCTTTTTTCTTACTTTCTTCTCATGAATCCATTGGTTTTGCTTTTGCATTGATTCTATGAGTTTGTTCTTTATTGCTTGGCTAATCACTAGCGGCCATGCCAGTTCGAGAGAGGGTAGAATTTTCCAATACTTTGCTTGAGCTATGACTCTAGTGCTGTCATATTAAAGCAGAACTAAACCGTCTAAGGTGGGTTCCACTCCCAGCTCATCGATGAACTTCCATAGCCATACAGCTTCCTTCGCAATATCGGATGTCGTGACATATTCTACCTCGCACACAGAATCGACTATAGTGTGTTGCATGAAACTCTTCCAGTAGACTACTCTACCATTCAGGATAAAAATATAATCTGACACACTCTTACCATCATCATGATCTGATATTCAATAAGTTTCAAGTCAGCATCTCCATAAATGAGCCACTGATTTTTAGTATTTTTTAAATACTTTAGGATTGTCTTTACAATCTTCTAATGATTCTCATCCAAATCAGACTGGTACCTACTCACTACTCTTAATGAGTATGCCACATCTGATTTCGTACACGTCATAGCGTACATAATAGAATCCACTATCAAAGTATACGGTATTCTACTCATACGCTTTCTCTTTTGAGGAGTTATTGGAGAATTCTTCTTTGAGAGAGTAATTCTATGACCTATTGAGAGATAGCCTTTATTAAAATTTATCATGTTGAACCGCTTCAGCATGGTATCGACGTACGTAGACTGAGATAACCTAAGCAACCTTTTAGATCTATCTCTATAGATCTTCATCTCTAGAATGTAGGAAGCTTCTCCTAAGTCTATCATGGAGAATTGAGACGATAACCAAACCTTTATTTCCTTTAGTGCAAGGATGTCATTCTTGATTAAGAAAATATTATTCATATACAATATAAGAAATACTATTATAGAACCATTAACCTATTTATATATGTAGGGTTCCTCTCTATTCTTAACGAAGCCATATGTTTTGATCATCTTATCAAAATGCAAGTTCCAACTCTAAGATGCCTGCTTCAATCCATAGATAGATCTTTGAAGCTTGCACATCTTGGACTCGTTTATGGATGTGAATCCCTCAGGCTATATCATATACATCTCTTCATTCAGCTCTCCATTTAGAAAAGCTATCTTCACATCCATTTATCAGATCTCATAGTTCAGGTATGCTGCTATAGCAAGCATAATTCGAATAGACTTGAGTATTGCCATCAAAAAAAATATCTCATCATAGTCAATACCATAACACTGATGATATTCCTTGGCAACCAGACATGTTTTATAAGTCTCCACCTTTCCTTTTCACTCCTTTTCCTTTTGAAAATTTACTAACACCCAATGGATTTTATCCCTTCAGACGGATGAACTAGTGTCCATATATTGTTGATCTTCATGGACTTTATTTCAGACTTCATGGCTTATAGCCACATATCAGAGTCAGACCTCTACATAGCAACTATGTAGATGATTGGATTCTCGATGTTCTCATCGAGTTCAATAGGATCACCATTCCGAACCAAGAAACTATAGTATTTATTTGGTTGATGCGGTACTCTATCGGATCTCCTCAAGATTGCCTCTACAACAGGCTCTGGATTTGGTCTTATCAAATTCAGCTCTGTAGGTTTACTAGAATGTGTCAGTTTTTTCATCTATCGAACTTCACCAAGTTCAACATTAGAGGCAACAGTTCCTTTCCTAAGAAACTTCTTTTCCAAAAATATTATCTTATTGCTGATGAACATCTTTTGTTCTTTAGCAAGATAAAAGTAATAATCCCTAGTTTTCTTAGGATACACTATAAACAAGCATTTATCAGACCTAGATCCAAGCTTTTCTATCTGTAAATATTTTACATAAGCTGGATATCCCCAAACCTTAAGGTGAGGGAGCATCGGTCTATGCCCAATCCATATCTTATATGAAGTTTTTATAATAGACTTGCTCGGAACATTGTTCAAAACATAGCAAGCAGTCTCAAGTGCGTAACCTTCAAAAAAATTGGTAAATTCGCAAATCCCATCATGGACTGAACTATGTCCAACAGAGTTTGATTCCTTCTTTCAGACACATTATTATGTTGTGGTATTATAGGAGGGGTTCATTAAGAGAGAATTCTATTCTCTCTTGGATATGTTAAAAATTTATTGAAAAAGTATTTACCTCCTCAATTTGGTCAAAGAGTTTTAATACTCTTCCTATGTTATTTTTCTATCTTATTGCGATATCGTTTAAACATTTCAAATGAATCAAATTTACTCTTTATAAGATAGACGTACCCATACTTAGATAGATCGTCAGTAAATATAATGAAGTAGCAATACCCTCCTCTAGCATATGATTCATAGATCCATATACATCAGTATGTATTAGATCTAGAAGATCACTAGCTCATTCACCCTTTCTAGTAAAAGATGATTTGATCATTTTGTCAAGAAGATAGGACTCACAGGTAGTCAATAATTCACAATCATTAATGTCAAGGATATGCTCCTTGACTAACCTGTTAATCCTATTCTTGTTTATATGACCGAGTTGATAGTGCCAAGATAGGCCTCAGACATTTATTTGTTATATATATTATACTAATAGACTGTAATAAAATATAAATATTATTTTTTTAATTATCCTCATATTATTATGATATTATTCATAATGATATCATAATATATATTTTTTATTGATGAACTATAACCATCTTGGGCCAAAAGTCCTATAGATATTATCTTCATCATAAAAGATAGATAATAGTGACAATCATGTGAGCTCAGAAGTGGCACTCTCAAGTCTTAAAAATATGAGAAGATAGATCATGAAAAGATGAGAGTGAACCAGAAGAAGAATCAGTCTCAATAGTAAAGTTTAGAAACTAGGTCGATTCACATGAGACTGAGCCGGCTCAGTTGGAAACTAGGTCGGCTCAGTTCAGGACTGGGTTGGCTAGATCTCAAAAGAAAAATCAGATAGAAAGTAGCATTTTTAGATTATTGATATGGTACACAACTAAATCGGTTCAGTCTGAGACTGAGCTGGCTAACCTGCGATAGACTAAGCCGACCCAGTCGTAGGTTAGCCAGCTCAGTTTGAAACTAGTCAGTTTAGTTTTTATGGATTATTATTTTGTGTACATGAATTATTTAGGTTTGGAGAGCTTTTCAATCTGAGACTGAGTCGATCCAATCGTAGATTAGCCGACTCAGTCTGAAACTAGATCGATTTAGTTTTCATGGGTTATTATTTTGTAAACGTAGGTTGTTTGGGTTTAGAGAGTTTCTATGAGCTTGGGCTTGACCCCTTGTAAAGTATATATATTGAAAATAGGTCAAGATTATAAGTGTGCTGAAATATACTAAATAAAAGTATATATACTGAAAATAGGTCAAGGTTGTAAAGTATATATACTAGAAACAGATCAAGTTACAGTGCCCTTAGTTAGAAGAGGAGAGAGAGTACATAAAATGAGTCTCTTATGCAAATACTGTAGGTAGTGTGATGTACACTATAGTGTGCTGTAGACCAGATATAGCACATACTGTGAGCATGGTTAGTAGACATGGCTAACCCTAGGAAGAAACACTGAAAAGCATTGAAATGAATATTGAGATATCTGCATGAAATAAGAGATTATGGTTTGATGTTTGGTGGGTAGTCGGGAGGATTTGGAGAATAATCTGTGAAGATGTGTAAAGGTTCAGATCCTCTGAAAGAATTTGTTGATGCAAATTATGCTGGTGATCTTGATATAAGGAGGTCTATTGCTAGATATCTTTTCTACATATATGGTGGATCGGTGTCTTGGAGATCAATTCTTCAGCCAATCATGATCTTGTCTACCATAAAGGTTGAGTACATTGGGATAACGAAGGCTGCAAAGAAAGTTCTTTAGCTTAGGAGGCTGATTGATGAGTTGGGGGTGGAGCAGAGTAAGGTTACACTATTCAGTGATAGTCAGAGTGCTCTATTGTTGGCACAGAATTCAGTCTATCATGCATGCACAAAACATATAGACGTGAGGTACCACAGGATCCGAGAGCTGGTGAAGGAAGATGAAGTGAAACTGATGAATATCCATATCAAGAAGAATCAGTCTGATGCACTCACGAAGGTACTCCCCAGAGATAGCTTTCAGAGATGTGTGGCATTGATGGATCTGTTGAGAAGAGATGAGTTTATAAGAACTTGGAAGCACTAAGATGAAGAATGTAAGCTCAGAAGTGGCACTCCCAAGTCTTGAAAATATGAAAAGATAGATCATGGAAAGACAGGAGTGAACTGGAAGAAGAATCAATCTCAATAGTAAAGTTCAGAAATTGGGCTGACTCACTCTGAGATTAAGCCAACTCAGTTAAAAACTGAGTCGGCTCAGTCCAGGACTGGATCGACTAGATCTCAAAAAAAAATTTAGATAGAAAGCGATATTTTTAGACTATTGGCATGGTACACAACTAGATCGGCTCAGTCTGGGATTGAGTCAATCCAGTTGTAGGTTAGTCGGCTCAGTTTGAAACTGGGCCGACTCAGTTTTTGTGGATTATTATTTTGTGTACGTGGATTGTTTGAATTTAAAAAGTTTTTCTATGAGCTTGGGCTTGACCCTTTGTAAAGTATATATATTGGAAATATGTCAAGGTTGTAAGTATGCTGAAATATACTGAATAAAAGCTTTTTTCTTTCAAAAATCTCTTCTTCTCTATTTCTTGATTTATTTGATCGTGCTTTTATAGAAATCTCTGAGAAGTACTTTCTTGTTGCTTGGCTAATCACCAGTAGCCACACCGATCCATGTGAAAAGAGCGCATATTTTTAATATTTGGTATCAGAGTGGTGTTGCATGAAAGAAAGGAACACACCTAGGATTTACTACATCCAGAATCTATTACACCAGATTTTATCCTAAAAACTTCTAATTTACTTCGTGGTTGTCTCTAGATTGAGGTGGAGATTGTTTACATAGAGGAACGTGATATAGAAGTTTGGAAAGAGGATCAAAAATTGGTTAGATCTTTTATAAAGGGTAGTTTTATTGGTGTGTGATCGTGAAGGATGTTAGGGCTCTGTTCTTGACTTGTTTGAAGTCATGGGATCAAGTGGATTCAAGGTAGATTTTGAGAAGTTCGATGGCAAGAGAAACTTTACTCTATGGTAGCAAAGAGTAAAGAACTTATTGGTTCAACAGAGGATCTATAAGGTCTTGACAAAAGAGAGATAAAAAAAGATCAGTATTGAGGATTGGAAAGAGTTAGAAGAAATTACTTTTAGCACAATCCGGATGTATTTGATTGATCAGGTTTTGCCCGAGGTTTGCATAGAGACTACGGCAAAAGAGCTCTGGGAGAGACTGGAGAACACATACATGAAAAAGAACATGACGAACAAGCTGTGGTTGAAGAAATAGCTATATAGTTTAAGGATGCTCGAAGGCGGAGATCTTGTTGCACATATCCAAAGATTCAATCAGGTGTATTCTGTGGTGATGAGTTTAGATGTGAAGATCGACGAGGAAGATCGGGCATTGCTGCTATTATGTTCTCTTCCAGGTTCGTATGATGGTCTTATAATAATTTTAGTTTATGAAAAGGAGACCCTAAACTATGAAGAGGTTGTTGGTGTGCTCAGATCAAATGAGCAAAGAAAGAAGATCTGCAAGGAAGACCCTAAGTCTGAGATCTTAGCTATGAACGAAAGATAGGAAAGATCAAAGGAGAAGATAAGAAAAAAAATCCAAGGGCAGGTTAAAGTCTCACGATCAGAGGAAGATGACATTGAAATATTATAAATGCCATTAGCTTGGACACTTGAGGAGAGATTATCTCCTTTTGAGATCAGAAAAAGAAAAGGCCAATAAGAAAGATGATACAGTTTCTGTGAGCAGTGGAGATGATCTGCTAGTTGTATCAGATGAATCCATAGCGTGTGATACTATGTGGATATTAGATTCAGCATGCTCGCACCACTATACTTCTCATCGAAAGTGGTTTGCTACCTATTAGAAGGCTGATGATGGAAGTATCAGCCTTGGAGATGATCACCCATGTAAAGTAGCTAGAATTGGCTCTATCAGGGTAAGGATGTATGACGAGATCATTCGTACATTATCAAATGTCAGGCATGTACTAGAGTTGAAAAAGAATTTGATTTTTTTGGACTACTTAGAGGAGCAGGGTTATGCTTTTAGTAGCCAGACTGGGAGTGGATGCCTGAAAATTTTTAAGAAAGCTTTGGTAGTGATGAGAGGTAGAAGACTGAGCAATAATCTTTACAGAATGAAAGGCTCAGTGGTAAATGATAGTGTAGAGGTGCTAGTAGCGGTACAGAAGGTGTAGATTTTATATCGACTATGGTATTATCGGATGGTTTATATGAGTGACCATGGACTCACAGAACTAAGCAAAAAATGTATGATCCCAGTTCTAAAGAAGGAGGGCACAGATCTTTGTGAGCCGTGTATCTTTAGCAAATAGCATAAGATGAAGTTTGCCAGAAGTATCAAGCGTAGCGAGGGAGTGCTGGATTTAGTGCACTTGGATGTGTGGGGATTAGCTCCTGTATCAGCTAGAGGTGGGGCAAAATATTTTATTATTTTCATTGATGATTTCTCAAGGAAGGTGTGGGTTTATCTGATTAGAAAAAAATCAGAGGTATTTGCCCGGTTCAGAGCCTGGAGAGCTAAAGTAGAGAAGGAGTCAGAAAGACAGATAAAGTGTCTGAGATCGGACAATGGAGGGGAGTATACTAGCCTGGAGTTCAGATGGTACTGTGAGGAAAATGGCATCAAATATCATTACACGGTGAGGATGACTCTCCAGCAGAATAGTGTTATGGAGAGGATGAACCGGACACTGATCGAAAAGACACGGAGTTTGAGGCTGTAGATATCACTTCTAAAGTTCTTTTGGGGTGATCCTCTAACTTTTTCTTATTTTCTTATGAATAGGTCCCCTCATTATAAGCTGAATGGAGGCATTTTAGAGGAGATCTGGAGTGGAAAGAAGGTGAAGCTTAGCCATCTAAAAGTCTTCGGTTGCACGGCCTATGCACATATGGAGGCAACCGAGAGGAGCAAATTGGATCCAAAATCTCAAAAGATGACATTTATAGGATATCCATAAGGAGTCAAGGGATACTTGCTGTGGGATTCTCAGGCACAGAAGTTAGTGATCACTAGGGATATTATCTTTGATCAGAAGAGCATCTTGAGGAGGTCCGAGATAGATGAAACTGGAAAAATAAAGATGAACAGCGGTGGCCAGTCAGAGAATGATGGCATACAGGTTACATCCACTTATAGGAGTGTTCCTATTAAGGTGGAGCTGGGCAAAAAAGTATTGTCTAAGATTAAAAATCAGCATGAAAGGTCGGTAGTTTAGATAGATGTGCTGGAGCAGCCACAAATATTAGGTAGAGATGTACCAGTGGGAGTGGCTTTGCACAAGCCCCAGCGTACTATTAGGAGACCGATCAGATATGACATTGATGAGATTATTTTCTATGCACTCATCACTGCTAATAGAGATCCAAAGAATTATGCAGAGGCCATGGAGAGTGAGGATTATGAATCATGGATGCAAGCCATGATGAAGGAGATGGAATCACTTGAGAAAAATCAGACATGGCAGTTGGTGGATCTTTCAAAGGGTGCTTGACCTATTGGCTCAAAGTGGATGTTCACAAAGAAAGAAGCACCTTCAGAACAAGGTGGAGTCAGATTCAAAGCAAGGCTGGTAGCAAAGGGATACTCACAAAGGGAAGGAATTGACTACATAAAAATTTTCTCTCCTATGGTGCGTCATACATCTATTCGAGTTTTGTTGTCACTGATGGCATAACATAACATGGAATTAGAATAGATGGACATGAAGATGGTCTTCCTTCATGGGACTTTAGAGGAAAGAGTCTATATGAAGCAGCCAGATGGTTTCATGAAGATGGGATAGGAAGAAAAGGTGTGTTTACTCAGGAAGTCTTTGTATGGCTTGAAATAATTCCCTCGTCAGTAGTATCGAAGGTTTGATAGCTTTATCTTGAGCCTCGGTTTCAGCAGATGTGAACATGATTATTGTATCTACGTCAAGAATGTAGATGAGGAGGATGTCCTGTACCTATTATTATATGTAGATGATATGCTCATAGTTAGTAGAAGCATGAATGCTGTGAAAAGATGGAAAAGGATATTATCATCTGAAAGATGAAAGATTTGGATCCAATTGAGAAAATCCTTGGAATGAAGATTTGTAGAGATAGGTGCAAAGGAGTGCTCCATTTATCATAAGAAAAGTATGTCCAGAAGGTTCTAGAGAGATTTAGAATGAAGAAGGCCAAGCCAAACTTGCAGAGATGCCATTGCCGAGCCATATGTCTCTCTCCAAGTTACAGTGCCCCTAGTCAGAAGAGGAGAGAGAGTACATGAAATAAGTCTCTTATGCAAATACTGTAGGCAGTGTGATGTACACTATGGTGTGCTGTAGATCAGATATAGCACATGCTGTGAGCATGGTTAGTAGATACATGGCTAATCCTAGGAAAGAATACTTGAAAGCATTGAAATGGATATTGAGATATCTGCATGGAACAAGAGATTATGGTTTGGTGTTTGGTGGGTAGCCAAAAGGATTTGGAGAATAATAAATGAAGATGTGTGAAGATTTAGATCCTCTAGAAGGATTTGTTGATGCAAATTATGCTGGTGATCTTGATACAAGGAGGTCTACTACTAGATACCTCTTCTGCGCATATAATGGACCGATGTCTTGGAGATCAATCCTTCAGCCAATCACGACCTTATCTACCATAGAGGTCGAGTACATTAGGATAACGGAGGCTGCAAAGAAAGTCCTTTGGCTTAGGAGGCTAATTGATGAGTTGGGGGTGGAGCAGAGCAAGGTTACACTATTCAGTGATAGTCAGAGTGCTCTATTGTTGGCACAGAATTTAGTCTATCATGTGTGCACAAAGCATATAGACGTAAGGTACCATAGAATCAGAGAGCTGGTGGAGAAAGATAAAGTGGAACTATGAAGGTCCATACTAAGAAGAATCAGTCTGATGCACTCATGAAGGTACTCCCTAGAGACAGCTTTCAGAGATGTGTGGCACGGATGAATCTGTTGAGAAGAGATGAGTTCACAAGAACTTGAAAGCATCAAGATGGAGAATGTGAGCTTAGAAGTGGCACTCTTAAGTCTTGAAAACATGAGAAGATAGGTCATGAAAAGATGGAAGTGAGTCGGAAGAAGAATCAGTCTCAATAGTAAAGTTAAGAAATTAGGCCGACTCACTCTTAGACTGAGCCAGCTCAGTTGGAAACTGGGTTGGCTCAGTCCAGGACTGGATCGACTAGGTCTCAAATAAAAATTCAAATAGAAAGCTGTATTTTTGGGCTATTAACATGGCACAACTGGGTCGGCTCAGTCTGTTAGCCGGCTCAGTTTGAAACTGGGCTGGCTCAATTTTTATGGATTATTATTTTGTGTACATGGATTGTTTGGATTTGAAAAGTTTTTCTATGAGTTTGGACTTGATCCTTTGTAAAGTATATATACTGAAAATATGTCAAGGTTGTAAGTGTGCTGAAATATACTGAATAAAAGCTTTTTTCTTTCAAAAATTTCTTCTTCTCTTCTTCTTTATTTTTTGATTTATTTGATCGTGCTTCCACAGAAATCTCTGAGAAGTACTTTCTTATTGCTTGGCTAATCACCAGTGGCCACGCCGATTCGTGTGGGAAGAGCGCATATTCCCAACAAATCACTTAAAACAACATTATTAGTTTTGAAAACTAGCTCAATAGTCTCTAATGCTAGGACCGGAATATTTCTTCCATTTTCAACATTTAGGAATCTATCGCTGTTCTCAAACTTTCTACCAATTTGAAGTCAACACAATGAATTGCATATGTAACTAGACTTCCGGTATCTAATATCCAGATAGAAGTATCACAAATAGAGAAATTGCAAGGTGTTATCATATAACAACCTTGACTAGCAATAATTTGCTGATTTCTCTTATTCAATCTATTTAGGTCTAAAGGATAATTTCTTTTTGGGTCTGCCTGATTAGGGTCATACTAGACTTCTTGAAATCAAGTTTTATAGGCTTGTCACAGTCCAACAGTGATTGGAGCGGACTTACACTAGCCATTTTATTTAACTTAAAGAAAAACACAAGACCATATTAGTACTTGAATCAATTAATTTTAAAGACTTGGATTTTAGTTTAAAGATCCTTCCACTATTTTTATAAATTGGTAGTTTCTACCTCTAATTCGAAAAATTACACTAACTCCTTAGTGGGTACTAGAATCTACATAGACTACAAACAATCTCGAGGAAAGCTCTGGCCAACTTGTGTGCATCTACAGGTAGGTTTATAATTAATTATTTTTTCAAATAATTTTTAGTATTTTGGTTTTGCCCTAGAAGCCAATTCAGTAGACTATAGCCTCCACTGAAAAGGTCTGGTTAGATCCAACCATTAATATGATTGAGTTCGGTGCATCAAACGAACGATGACTAGGCCCAAGAAAAGCTCTGGCCAACCCAATCATTATTTAGAGAGTGCAACCTAATCATCATATGATGGATAGTAATTTCAATATCTAGATGAACACTAGGTGTAAGGCACCTCTAATATCCACCTAGAAAATTAGACTCATTACCATTCACCTTAATGCAAGGTTATGATTCAGTTATCCCCATAACTTAGTCATTTTTAAGGATCTAAAAATTTAGAGAATTTAGGTTATATGTTATTTAATGATAGAAAGGACATGGACCAATTTACTCCAACTGACTTCACCAAGTCAAATCCTTCTACTGACTTCATCAAGTTAATAGATGAGGACTAGGATCAAATTTGGTCCATGGGCATCTAATTCAGTCTTATTGATTGAAATTAGTCAAACTAATTTCTAATGACATGGGTCAACTCGAATCATCAAGTGATCTAATCAAATTCTAATCGATCATATCGGTCAGGTAAGTGAGATCAGTGAAAGGGATATGCCATTAACTCGCTAAAGATCAAATCAGTGTTAGTAGCTCCCAATTAAAAATTACTAGTTTAGACTGTCAAACTTACCTTAGATACCAATCGGTTAATTAGGTTCAATCTAATCGACCTAGTAATTTTGGGCTGGACTGCTTAGCGATGAATCAAGTCCATCTTGGTCTTTGTTAAGGATATGGACTTATCCAACTACAACTATTGAAGTTGAATCTAGAGTGTCTTTGATTTAATCTAATTCAATATTTGATTTGATTTGATCAATTACTCTAGTTAAGTTCATTTTCTAAACTAATCTTAGGTTTAATCCAATTAATGGACCTAATTCATCTAATCCTTTAACCCATAGTCTTATGTATTTATTTTAGGATCTTTAATTCATAATTCTAGATCAAACCAGACAACTCTTAATTTTTAATTAAGCTTTTGGACTGATGGATTAGGGTTTGATGTTTGAAAACCTTTTTTAAATTTTATAAAATATTTATAATTTCTTTATTTTCTATTCACCAAATAGGTTGACTCATTTTATAAATGAGTTAGCTCATTTCATAAACAACAACCTATTGCTAGTTTCATAATAGAAAATAAAGCATAGTAAAATTAAACCATGAATCAAGTTTTAGATCCAATCTAACATATTCATGTTTAATTTTTAATTGAAACTATTCCAATTATTCCTTTCACTTTTTATTTACATGAGATATAATCGCAGCGGTATCCCTACCACCATAGGAGAATCCCATCGAATGGAAGGAGAGGATCTTTAAATCCTACTTTTCTTCTATAATCGGATGGCCATGGCAATCAATCCAATCCAATTACTCGCTACTCGGGTCAAACATATAAAAAATGCTAGTATTTAATTTTTTAAATTAACATATAAAACATGTCATGCAACCTAGTTGCTCTGATATCACTGAAGAAAGTGGTGCAGGGTTCTAGGCATGCTTTTTAAATTTTTTTATATTTAAAATACATCAAAAGATAAAATTTATCTAATATTAATTTATGCATGCTATGATCTAATCATAAAATCCTATACAAGGATCTAGACATGCTTATATGTGTATAGAAAAATAAATGCATTGGATCAGCAAATCACATTTACTGACCGACTCATGTTCAGAATACGATACCTGAGCATGGATAGTTGAACTTCATAATTTGAAACTACTAAAAAGTAGCTCCTCGCATCGTGATGTAGTCGCACATTCATTCGGCCTCTATAGATAGTCCATACAGAGCTCCTGATCCCGACCAACTCCACCGGAGTGCTAGCTCCTTGCCAGAGCCTTCGACAGTCGATCTTGATTGATCCAATCGATCACCTTCTCCTAATCTTTTGAATGCTCTAGAAGGTTAGAATGCTAATATCAAAGGATGATGAGGTAGTGTGGAATTTATCATGGTGATCAGGCACTCTCAGTGCTCAATCTCTCCACCCAAACATTGGCTTGAAATCCTGGGACTATCCACACCCGGAACCTTGAAAAAAATTAGACTCTCTAGAATATGTGGATATTCGAAACTCATACCCAGGTAACCCTCATGCACACTCTACGTGCCACAAAATACACAAAAGTGTGCGACAATTCCAAGGGGGTGTGGGAATGGATAAGAGAGAGGTGGTTGAACTTGTTTCAACCAATCACTTTAAATTCAAAATTCAAGTGATCTTAACCTCATCCAACATTTGGATCAGGTTAAAAGGAGAAGGAATAGAGGGTGCACACTTCATTTTTGCATGAAAAATCTCATGCGAAATTTAGAAGAGGACATGGTCAAAGGTGGCGCAAGAAGATTCAAATTCAAACATTTGAATTTGTCCAAATTGGTTTCTTTCAAACTAGTTTGTCCAAACTCAATTAGACCATGATAAATCCAATCAGATTAGGCTTAATCTAATCTAATAAAATTTTAATCAAATTAAAAATTAATCAAGTTTAGATCCTGATCAAATTAGGGTCGAATCTTTCTTATCGATTAGGTCATCTTATGACCTAATCGAGTCAAATCCAATCAAATCAAATTCAATCAGATTTGATCGATCCTCATTGCTTAAGTAAATTAAGCTAATCAATAATCAAATTGCTAGTTAATTCTTCAATAATATCAGAGTTTGTCTGGTGGGATCCATGAAGGTAGAGTTCCAGTCTAGTGGGATTCCCGGTCATAGAGTCCTGGTTCAGTGGGACTCTTGACCATAGAGTCTCAGACCATTGGAACTCTTGATTAGCTATTAGATTAGGTAGAAACTCCTATTGTATGTGACCTAATAGATTTGAATCCTAAGCTGATAGCATAGAAACTAATTTCTATACCAATCGATGTGATCATCTAGCAATGATACCCGACATTCGGATAGATCCAATAGTCGCAACACAACATTCATGAACCTATGATATATGATTATCGTATAATTTATTTCTTTAACCTCAATGTTCAAAAGATGACTTAAGGTTTAACTACCAATCCTAAAAATCATCTATATTATATTTTAAATTTTAATATCCATTAAATGGACTATCTCGATCGAGGTTTTGCTAAATTGAAATACAGTGATGTATTTACTTCAATACTTGGAGGGATCAATCCCATCTTGACTCATGCATAGACTAAACAAGTACTTGATTATTTTCATTACTAAATTAAAAATTCAGATATTTCGATACCAAAGTACTGTGAGTTGCTTGCAAGTTATCTTAGTGATCTCAGATCTAAGGAATATTTATACCCATATCTTTCGCGAGAAACTTTTGATAGCAGAGAGCTTCGCAGTTGGATACGTTTAGTAAAATATATTCCTATACTTCATCTGAATGCCATTTCAGTATCTTTATACTCCTTGGTTAAAAGGACAACCAATGCGTATGGCATATAATGACCTATACTTGATAATATTGTCATCCTGGATAACAATATATTATCTGGTTAAAATTACATTCAACTCAACCATCTACAATCTAGATGATTGGCTTTAGGATATAATTTCTAATAATTTTTTTGATTTTTTATTTTTTCTTCATATTCTACTCATATTCACCCCCTTAGTTCCACCTCTTTTTTAGTGTATGTTATGCTTCTAATAAGGAAGAGGACACTATTAGTCCTATATTAGTTGTGAGTTAAGAAGGACTCATACTTATATGGAAGGAATAAATCTTTCCACATGAGGTGCCTTTTAAAGAATAAAATCATGAGGCCCATAGGCTAGAGCAGACAATACATCACGTGCAACCCATGGATCAAGGATTGAGCCCTTGTCTGCAATAATGGCATGCTAGGAAGGGGCAGGGGTCCACCCCTGCTGATTGTGGGGCTTCTTGGACCGTACATAGTCAAGTTCATTCTTGATTGGAGGACTCTGTTGTGGTTCTAATAAGGGGGAAGATACTATTAGTTCCATATTGGTTGTGAGTCAAGGGGGACTCGTGCTAATATGGAAGGAATAGACTTTTCCATGTGAGACACCTTTTAAAGGGCAAAATCATGAAGCCCATGGGCCAGAGCGGATAATACTTTACATATGATCTATGGATCGAGGGCTGAGCCCTTGTCCGCAATAATATATATTATCTTCTACTTTTGAGATATCATCACGGTGTCATGCTTCTCTGTTTTCAATGTTTCTTGTGCGATGAAGTTTTCTATATTAGTCTTGGGTAGTAAAAGAATGCTATAACCTATGTTATTATATTTAATGAAAGTATTTTTTCTGGCCAAAAAAAAAAAAAAACAACTTTCCCTCACTTTGCCAAATATGGCATTCTTAGCGAATAAATTATTTCAATTCATACATCAATCTTCAAAAACTCATTGAAGTGCTATAAAACATGTGCTTTGATATCACAAGAGAATCATTTATTATGGCCTACAGCTCAAGTACTATTCCTCTTCATCCCATTGTGCCTACTTTGATGCTGATTGGGATGGTGACGAAGATGATCATAAATCAACCATAGCTTATATCATATACTTTGGGAGAAATCCTATCTCATGGTGTTCATGAAAGTAGTGGTTTGTTGCTTGATCATCAATTGAGGCTGAATATCAAGCTGTTACTACCATGACTATGGAATTAGCTTGGATTTAGTCTCTTCTACATGAACTGAACGTCTCTATTCCCACTTTTTTAATAATTTATTGTGATAATATTGGCACCATGTATGTTCTAATCCTATGTTTCACTCCAAGATGAGATATATTGCTATAGATTACTATTTTGTATAGGACAAAGTATACAAAGATTTTTTGAAAATCTCTCATGTAACTACTCCAGATTATTTTGCCGATATGCTCACTAAACCTCTACATGGCAATGGTTGACCTTCCTTCATTCCAAGATAGGTGTATTTGATGGATCCCCTATATCCGGTAGGGGCATATTATCGAAATCATTATAGCTCAAGAATCATGGAACATCACGTTGACTAGAGAATTGTTGCATATTGTGCAACTATTCAAAAACTTTACTTATTGGCGAGAATCATTAGCTTAAGAATATTGGAGCATCATATTGACTAACTTGCATATTGTGTAACATTCAAAAATTTTTCTTATTGACGAGAATCATGCAGTCCAAGAATCATTGAGCATCACATTGACTTAGTGACTCTTGAATATGGTGCAGCTATTCAAAACTTCTCTTTACATTGTGCCATGGTTTAGGAAAGTATATCCCATTTGTAAATTATTCTTATTTTTTTCTTTTTCTAACATTAATCTTTTGGGCTATAAATTTACAAGCAATAGATGGATGATGTGAGACCTTTTATCTCAAACAACTAGTCTCAATAATTTCTTTAGCATTAGTTTCTACACCATCGGCATGATGGAAAATGGTGAAGGAAATGAGGATGGTGTGGGATTTCACTATCATGCACCATTGACCTTTATTTTTATTTTTTTAATTAAAAAAGGAGGTATCAAACAATACCCCTACTTTATGTTGCGATTCAAGTACTGAAAAAGGATAATATAAAAAATATAGAGAAATCACAGCTATCGCCAACTCACCAAAATTTACATGGTTCGATCGGAGCATACATCCACATAGGGACAAGGGCAAGAAGGAGCTTCTACTATAATAATATTTTAGAGTACAAATTTTTTTTTTTGACACCATGCCGAGAACACTGCTTCTAATATAAGAAAGAAGAAATTCAAGATTAAACAAATCTCTAGTAGAACCTTCGATAGAATAACTCTAACCCAAGGTTGAGTGGACTCCACCAATCCACATTTTCTAATCTTCTTTTTTTGAATGAAGCACTCTCCAAACCTCTCTTCTTCTTTCTCTATCTCCTTTTGGTGGCTCATAACTCTACCTTTTTCTATGTTGATCATGTCCCAAAGATTTTTGCATGCTACCAAAAAACCACGCAAACTCCAAAAGTTTTTTTTCCCTCCATGTTGCCTCCTAGCTTTCACGCCGCTTCACCCTTTTTTTTTCCCATACCATCACAAAGGCCTGTTGCCCACATTAAATAGGCATAATTAATAGAGTCCTTTATGGACTTGTTTTTTGCATGTCCTTGGGAGTGGAGATTTCCTCCCGATTCCGCTACAGAATCTTTTTTAAAGTGGTGGGTCTCATATGAGGAGGGACCACACCAACAAATCTCTCCCTCCCAACTCATTTGGGAGGTTCCACCAAGTTTGAAGCACCCATGCACTTCATCCATTTTGTCCTTGAAACTAGCTTCATTAACATATCAAAACTGTTTTCCTCAGTATCAACCTTTTCAAGCTTGAACTACTTCATCTCCGGTATATCCCGAATCCAATAATATCTAACATCGATGTGTTTTATCCTTGAATAAAACGCCGAGTTCTTACTGAGATGAATGGTATTCTAGCTATTGCTATCGATGACGTACATCTTTTGCTCCTTGCCAAGCTCATCCAATAAGTTCTTTAGCCATAGATATATTCTATCTCTATCGATGACAGTGCGACATACTTTTGTAACTTTAATTACCATGACACCGCTCCCTCTGAGAACATCATCAGATAACATGATGTGGATTTTCATGTGTCCACATCTCCCATCATGTTTGCATTTGTGTAAGCCTATAGCATAGGATTTCTGCTGCTATAGCATAAACATTTCTTGGATGTCCCTTTAAGGTACCTCATTATCTACTTTATTGCTTCCCAATTCTCCTTCCCAGGGTTTGAAAGAAACTGGTTGACTATACCAACTGCATGAGCAATGTCAGGCTTGGTGCACATCATAATATACATAAGACTCCCCATGATAGAGGCATAGAAAATCTTATTCATCTCTACTTGGTTCTTCTTGCTTTTTGGACTTTGCTCTGTAGTCAATTTAAAGTGTCTTGCAAGCAGACTCACCAACGCTTTTGCTTTACTCATGTTGAATCGGTCTAGCACCTTCTTAACGTAAGTCCCCCATGACAACCATAGCTTCCTAGATCTCCTATCTTGAGTGATTCTCATCTCCAAGATTGTTTTGGCCTCTCCAAAGACTTTCATCACGAACGCCTAATCCAACTTTACCCTTAAGTCATTGATTTTGGCAATGTTGTGTCCCACAATTAGCATGTCATCAACATATAGCAAAAATATGATAAAATTATCGTCAGAGAATTTTTTTATGAACACGCAATAATCAAAACTTATTCTCTTATACTCATTCTCCATCATGAAGGAATTGAACTTCTTGTACCACCATCATGTGCCTGCTTTAGTCTATAAAGATTTTTTTTTCAAGCGGCACATAAGGTTCTCCTTGCCTTTAATTTTGAATCCTTCTAGTTGCTCCTGATATATCTCTTCCTCCAAGTCACTATGAAAGAATGCCATCTTTACATCAAGTTGTTCAACCTTAAGGTCTAAACAGATAGCGAGACCAAGGACAACTCGAATAGACGTCAGCTTCACGATGGATGAGAAAATCTCTTCAAACTTAATGGCTTCCTTTGAACAAAGTCTTTCACAACTAACCTCGTCTTGTACTTTGGTTGTGAACTATTTTCTTATGGCTTTAACTTGAACATCCATTTATTTTTGAGTGCTCGCTTTTTCTTAGGCATCTTCACCAGCTCATATGTATTGATTTTCTGTGAAGAATTCTTCTCCTCTTTGATTGCCTTCATCCACTCCTTACTATGCTGTTGCTTTATGGGTTTGGAGTAGGACTCAGGCCCCCTCCGGCATCCATCAATAGTATGTAATCCTATGTTGGTATCTCATGGATAGCCTCCACTCCCTTATGGATCTCCGGACCTCCTGTACAGGTGGTTCAACATGCAGCTCAATCTAAACAACATTTGTACTTTCCTTAGCCTCATGAGTGTCATGTATGCCATCATCTATAATTACTCCCCTACCATCAAGACTCCTCAGAGAAGCAACTGGGCATAAGTCTACATAGCTGCTCAAGGATGACATTGGTTTGTTAGGCGTTTTGAAGTCATTAATCATCTGATCCTCTAAGAAAACAATATCATAGCTGTGCACGATCTTTCGCTTAATAGGATCCCACAATCAGTAGCTGAACTCTTCGTTCGCACCATAGCCTAGGGATATGCATTGCTTCATCATGGCATTCAGTTTGGACCTCTCATCCCAAGGAATATGCACAAATGCACTGCATCCAAAGACTTTCAAATAATCATAAGAAATATCTTTCCCCAACCATACCCTCTACGGTGTATCATCCTCAAGAGCATAGGAAGGAGGAAGATTAATGACATGGACTATAGTTATCAATGCCACTCCCTAAAATGCCTTCGATAGTTTAGTGTGAGAGAGCATGCACCTGATCTTCTCATAGATTATCTTGTTCATCCTCTTAGTAACTCCATTCTATTGCGGTGTCCTAGGCACTATCTTCTCTAATTGATGCCATTCTATTGATAGTATTTCTCAAAAGGATCCCTATATTTACCTCCGTTGTCCTCCCATATGCACTTCAGCTTTTGCCTAAACTCACTTTTAGTAGAGACATGAAATTTCTTGAATCTATCAAGCACCTAGATCTTTATTTTCAAAGCAGATGCCCAAACTTTTCAAAAGCGATCATCAATAAAAGTCATGAAATAAGAGCATCCACTAAGAGCTTTATCACTCATAGAATAAACATCACTGTGAACAAGACCTAACACACTAGTTTTTCTTTTAGAGGAAAGATTCTGAAAAGAAACTCGAGTTTATTTATCCATCGGATAGCTTTCACATGTCTTCAATCCAGAACCATTAGTAAGAAGAGCCTTCTTCTTGGCCAAAATTGGTATCCCTTTTTAGCTCATATGTCCCAGTCATCGATGCTATAATTCTGAGGTACAAGATTCTTTTGTTGCATTCACATCCCCCTTTCCCTACTTGGCTTGCATGAAATAGAGAGGCCTTGCCTGATGCCTCTGGTTGCTATTAGCGATTTCTTGGTCAACTTTCACTTGCTGTCTCCAAACACACTGTAGCAACCCCCCTTGTCTAACACCCCTGTTGATAATAGGTTTAGGTGGATATCTAGTATATATCAAATATCCTTCATTACTAGCCTATACCTCAAGCTCATGATCAACATAATATCCCTAACGTCAATGATTTTTGATTCTCCATCATCTCCATCTTTACCATCCTAAAGTTGCCTCAATGATAAGATGAGAATAATCTGTTGGAGATAAATTTTGCTTCCGTCGAAGTTCAGTCTAATGCTTAGCCTAATGTAACTGGTAATCACAGAAGAGCTTCGATTGGGAACTCCATCTGAACTTCTTCTTCAGTCGGATTCCTCCAGTGGTCAAACTCCTTCCGAACTTCTCCTTCAATCAGATTCTTTCAGGAGCCGAACTCCTTCCAAACTTCTCCTTCAGTCAGATTCCTCCAGGAGCCGAACTCCTTTTGGACTTCTTCTTCAGTCGAATTCCTCTAGGAGCCAAACTTCTTTCAAACTTCTTCAGTTCGATTTTTCTAGGAGCCAAACTCCTTTCAGACTTCTTCTTCAGTCGAATTTCTCCAGCGGCTGAACTCCTTTCGGACACCTTCAGCGATCGAACTCCTTCCGAACTTCTTCTTTAGTCGGATTTCTCTAGCGGTCGAACTCCTTTCGGATAACTCCAAGAGCCAAACTTCTTTTGAATTTCTTCTTTAGCCAAATTTTTCTAGGAGCCGAACTCCTTTTGGACTTCTTCTTTTGAATTCCTTCAGGAGCCAAACTTCTTTCGAACTTCTTCTTCAGTCGAATTCCTCTAGGAGTCGAACTTCTTTCGAACTTCTTCTTCAGTCAAATTTCTCTAAGAGTCAAACTCCATCTGGATTCCTTCAGTGGATTACTTCTAGATTTCAACTAGCATTTCTTTCAGATGATCCTCTCTAGCCATATTCCCTTTAGAAGTTCGAACTTCTCTAAAATTGATATATATTAAAGCTCTTCACCAACCAACGCCTGCTTTCTCGAATAGGCACATTACGATAATGGACACTTCTCTCTATAATAAACTCCATGTGGTTCCGAGCGACCTACTACCGGATGGTTACGACTGTCATTATCAGTCTGCTATAGATGACCCCATGATCGAATGGTTATGACTGTCATTATTAGTCTGCTACAGATGACACCTCTCTCCGTAATAAATTTTATATGACTCCGAGCGGCCCGCTATCGAATGATTATGGCTATCACTATCAGTCTGTTACAGGCACCGTCTATAAAAAGAGACCCTCCAGATATATTTTCTCTAAGCTTTCTTCTCCTTCCCAAAATTTTGCTGAATTTTTTTTTGAGCACTCCATTTCTGTTGGTCAGAAGAGCTGACTTGATCGTCAGAGGATTCTACCGAAGCCACCACCACCAACTCCAAACTAAACTTTATTTTGTAGATCACCGACGGTGATCTCATCTTTTTCAACTTCAGCTCGATCTGACGTCAATCAAATTCTACACCAATAGGATTGACGCTAGAAGAAGGGCTCTCTATTTTTGAGATTTTCTTATTCTTAAAAAAGTGCTCAGCTACAATCTCTCTTCTTCCTCTCTAGAGTTCTTTCCAAAAAAATATCTTTCAGAAAAGCTTCAACCCGATGATCAACGACCTCTGTAGCCAGATCCCATCCAGATTTATCTGCTCCCACTTCAGCTTCGATAACTCAAACTCCACCTACAGCCATGGTGGATGTGGAGCAGTTTAACCTACTGGTCCAGTAGGTTTGCAATCTCACGAAGGCAGTGCAGGCCATACATCGACAGACTCTGACGCTAATTCGATAGAAGCAGGCTTCTTCGAAGCCCCATGATCCGATCTGGGGACGGTCGACTTAGGCTAGCTGGTCGGTGACCTTTGAAAAGGAGAAGTAGAAGGTGGAGGGCCCTTGCTCGGACCATGACTCGACCCCGGGAGGAGCTTTACCTCCATTCCATCAGAAAACTCTAAAGATCAACGATCGTGAAGATCTCCTAGATCAAAGGCTCCAAGAAATGAGCCAATGAATCGAAGAACTCCATCATACTCCCTCCTTGTACGATAATGATATTTACACTATTTTTCCTTTTTCTCAGAGGATTATGCAGGAATCTATCCCATCAAACTTCAAGCTCCCACAGTTTGAGAGTTACAGTAGGACCACTGATTCGATCGACCATCTAAAGGCCTTCCGAATAATGATGCTACTCCATGGTGCGTCAGATGCCATTTTATGTCAGGTATTTTTGTCCACCCTCAAGAAAGCCACCAAAAATTGGTACTCAGCACTTAAGTCGGATACCATCTTTTTCTTTGATCAAATGAGCCATCAATTTGCGGCTCACTTCATCAGCAGTCGATGTTCGTGTCGAGATTTGGATTTTCTAATGAATATCAAGCAGAAGAAAAAAGAATCTATCTGGACTTATGTCATCCAATTTAATGCTGCTGCATTAAAAATCCAAAACTTGGATCAGTTTGTTGCAATGGCCACACTCAAGGATGGCCTTTAGAAGAATGATTTACTATTCTCCCTGGAGAAGAAGTATCCTAGAAACTTTACCAATCTGCTAGCTCGAGCTGAAAGATATGTCCGAACGAAAGAAGCCTTCAAATTCAAGGATGAGAAAGCCATAGGAGAGTGGCAGACAGATGAGTCTAATAAACCCACAGTTGATGGAGGGTCGAATAAAGTTCAGCCATACTCACGAACTCCCTCCGAGTGCAAGCAAGTCCAAACTCCTCTTTGAGCTCATCGTCAAAGAAGTCCCGATAGAAGGGTACGAAAAAGTTCTCTCCTCAGAAGGTTTCACAACTATGCCCCCTCAATGCTCCAAAAATGCAAGTATTGATGGAGATCAAGGAGCAACTACCGAGGCCTGAAAGGATGCGTACTAATCCTGACAAGCGCAATCCTAGCAAATACTATCTCTACCATCATGACCACGATCATGATACTGAAGAATGCATTCAACTCCAAGACGAGATCGAGGAGCTCATCAGGAGAGGCTGATTGGGTTGATTCCTTAAATGTCGGTCTGATGCAAGAGAAGATCGATCGAGGGCACTATCGCAGCTAGAACCACCAAGAAAGAGAAATAATAAGGAGATCGGTTGCCTCTCGACATCATCAACACTATCTTTGGGAGACTTCAATGAGAAGAGGCTAGTGGATCTGAAGGATCAGTGAAAAGATGGAGGGTTGAAGAACCTATAACCTTTACTGAGGTAAATGCACGGAGAGTACAATTTCCACACAATGATGCGGTTGTAATCACTTTAAATATAGCAGACTATGATGTACGTCGCATCTTAGTTGATAATGAAAGTTTGGATGACATCTTGTTTTATGATGCTTTCTCCAAAATGTCAATATCCAATAGTTAGTTTGGACCAATAAACTTTCCACTAATAGGCTTCGTTGGTGCTGTAGTACTAGTTGAAGGTGTAATGACTCTAGCTATGGTTATCGGGCAATATCCAAAATAATCCAAAGCGTAGGTGGATTTTTTGGTAGTAAAGCCTCCCTCCGCTTATAATGCAATTCTCGATCGATTTGATCTAAATGCACTTTGGGCGGTGGTGTCAACTTATTATTTGAAGATAAAATTTTCAACAAGTTATGGGATTGGAGAGGTCAGGAGAGATCAAGCTCTGGCAAGGCACTGCTACTTAATTATCCTACAAAAGAAAGAACAATCCGACCCTAATCCTATTGATGGGCTAGATGTCCGCGATGACTTGACCAAGAAATAGGGTGAGCCCATAGAAGATCTTATGACCGTCCCCCTGAATGATGGAAATACGGAGCATACGGTATAAATTGGCTCCAATCTAGAAGGTGAAGTTCGGGAGCAGCTCATTGCCTTTTTACGGAGGAATGCCAACATCTTTGCCTGGGTTTCGATGGATATGCTTGGGATTGACACCGAGGTTATGGAACATCGGCTGGCCGTTGACCCCAAGCATCGATCAATGAAAGAAAGAGTTTGAGGCCTTGCACCAGAAAGGCAGAAGGTAATAGCAGAAGAAGTCGACAAGCTTTTCAACATCAAATTTATCCAAAAAGTCAACTATCTGACTTGGGTCTCTAACGTGGTCCTAGTCAAAAAAGCCAACAGCAAGTGAAGGATGTGCATCGACTTTAAGAAGCTTAACAAGACTTGCCCAAAAGATAGCTACCCTTTGCTCAGAATGGGCCAATTGGTGGATGCGACTTCAGGCTATGAACTCCTCATCTTCATGGATGCCTTCTCTGGTTACAACCAAATTCGGATGGCATTGGAGGATGAGGAAAAGACTGCTTTTATTACTAATCATGGTCTTTACCGTTATAGGGTCATGCCCTTTAGACTTAAAAATATAGGTGCGACTTATCAGTGCTTGGTCAATAAAATCTTCAAGAAGTAGATTGACTGTAATATGGAGGTTTACGTCGACGACATGCTGGTCAAAAGCTGAAAGACTGTTAATCATGTCGCCGATCTTGAAGAGGCTTTTGATGCGCTCAAAAAATATAAGATAAAGCTGAACCCAATCAAGTGTGCCTTTGGGATAGCCTCAAAATTTTTTTTGGAATTTATGGTCTCGAGATGAGGGATCGAGGCCAACCCGGAGAAAATTCAAGCTATCAAGGAGATGACCGCTCCGAAGTCCATCAAGAAAGTTTAGCATCTAACCAAAAAAGTGGTATCTTTGAATCATTTTATCTCGAGGTCGGCCGAATGCTACTTACCATTTTTTCAAATCCTCTGAAAATTGAAAGACTTTTACTAAACTCAGGAATGTTAAAAGGCATTCGATGAGCTCAAGAACTACCTCAGCTCGCCCCCTACTGGCCAAACCTGAATCCAGAGAGGAGCTATGTTTCTACCTCATGGTCTTTCCTACGGCGCTAGTGATAGTCTTGGTCAAAGAAGAGGCAAAAGTACAGCGATCGGTCTACTACATAAGTTGGATCCTTAGAGATGTCGAGACCAGGTATGCAAAGTTGAAAAAATTAACTTATGCTCTTCTGGTTGTAGCAAGAAGACTTCAACCTTACTTTTAGGGACATGCTATAATGCTTTTCACTGACCAACCGATCAGAGCAATCCTTCATCAAATGGATGCTTCCAGAAGAATTATAAAATGGACCATTAAATTAATAAAATTCGATATCAACTACCGACCTCGGCCAGCAATCAATGCTCAAGCATTGGTCGACTTCATAGTTGAATGTACCATTTCAGATGAAGTCAAGCTTGAACAGAATGAGACCAGCATTCCATGATTGCAATCGAGCCTCTCCGAAGAAAGTGCCAACCTTTTTGAAGGTTTTTGGGCCATATACACGGATGGTTCGTCCAACTCCATTGGAGCAGGTGCGGGGTTGGTCTTAGTCAATCTCGAGAAAGTCATCGTCGAGTACGTGCTATGCTTCGAATTTTCTACAACTAATAATGGGGCCGAATATGAAGCACTGATCGTCGGATTAAAAATAGCAAGAGAGTTAAAAGTAGATCGACTTCAAGTCTATAGTAATTTTCAATTAGTGGTCGGTCAAGTTAGTGGCAACTATGAAGCACAGAAGAAAAGTATGATGAAATACCTTGAGAAAGTAAAGAATTTGACTTTGGTTTTCAACAGTTTTGGCATTCAATAAATTTTGAGGGTAGAAAATATAAGAGCCGACCTTCTCTCTAAATTGGCCACTTTAGCCCCAGCCGAATTATCCAAAAAAGTTTTTTTGAAACTCTAAAATGCCCAAGGTCAGAGGAATCATAGCTCGTTATGCAGACAGGGCTTGAGCCGAGCTGGATTGACCTATTAGTTGCCTATCTCAAAAAAGTTCTTCCTTATGATCCGAAAGAAGCTCGAAAACTCAGAAATCAAGCCTTTCGGGATATTTTGTATGAGGGCAAGTTGTATAAAAGATCGTATTCGCTACCACTATTGAGATATCTCCGACCTTTAGAGGCCAACTTCGCATTATGAAAAGTGCACGAGAAAATCTATGGAAGTCATATAAGAGTCAGATCCTTATCACAAAAACTATTTTGGTAAGGGTACTATTGGTCGATCTTGTACCACGATTCTATGGAGTATGTCAAAAAATATGAACGCTGTCAGAAAAATGCAAACATATAGAGATAGCTGGCCTCCGAGCTTACTCCACTAACCGTACCTTGACCATTTGCGCAGTGGAGAATGGATATACTTGGCCCTTTTCCAACGGCATTCGGACAACGAAAGTTCCTCCTGGTTGTGATCGACTACTTCACCAAATGGATCGAAGTCGAACCACTAGCAAAAATTACAGAGATCAAGGTACAGAACTTCATTTGAAAGTCAATCGTCTGCTAGTTTGGTCTGTCTCAAACTCTCATAATAGATAATGGATGATAGTTCATTGGGATGAGGTTTGTTGAGTTCTGCGAAGATCTAAATATCTTCTATCACTTCACGTCGGTAGCTCACCCATAGATAAATGGAGAAGCTGAGGTGACCAACCGGATCCTGTTATAAGGTATAAAGATTAGGCTCGATAGAGCAAGGAGAGCCTAGGTGGACGAACTCTACCACATCCTCTGGACATATCGAACTACTCAAAGACTACTGACTGGAAGAACATCATTCACCTTGGCCTTTGAAATGGAGGCAGTCATCCCAATCGAGCTTAAACTCCCATCAGTAAGGGTCGTGGCCTTCAATGAGCAGCATAACTCATAGGACCTCAGAATCAACTTCAATCTATTGGAAGAAAAAAGAGAGAAAGCCCAGATTCGGATGGTGGCCTACAAGCGAAGGGTGGCCCGATACTATATCTCTAGAGTTAGAGGTAAAATATTCAGAGTGGGGGACTTAGTGCTTTGGCGAGCTGCCATCTCTCAGCCTCAGAGCTAGGAGAAGCTTATCCCGAATTAGAAAGGTCCGTATGAAATAGAGGAGGTCGTCCAACTCAAAACCTATCGCCTAAAGGAGCTCGAAGGAATAACGCTCCTACGACCTTGGAATTCAGAAAATCTAAAAATATACTATCAGTAATTTTTCTTCAATAAAACTCCTCCACTTCAACATTATTGTTTCTTGGTACAAAAACTATGTGATGACAGAAAAGAAGCAATCAAAAGTGGCCATGTTAGGAATAGAAGGAGAACCTCATCCTAACATGAGCAAAGTCAAAGACTTCGTTCATTTTAGAAGAGATGAGGAGAGAGGCCCTGACAACGGCCCTTATGATCCCCTACAGTCCATTAAAAACTGGAGGAGAACCTCCTCCTAGTGTGAGCAAAGTCGAAGATCTCATTCATTTTAGACGAGATGAGGGAAGAGACCTTGACAATGGTCCTTATGAGCTCCTACAGTCTGTTAGGAATAGGAGGAGAACCTCATCCTAACATGAGCAAAGTTGAAGGCCTCGCTTATTTTATATGAGATGAGGGGAGAGGCCCTAACAACGATCCTTATGTGCCCCCTATAGCCCGTTAGGAATAGGAGGAGAACCTCACCCTAACGTGAGCAAAGTCGAAGGCCTCATTCATTTTAGATGGGATGAGAGGAGAGGCCCTGACAAGATCTCCTTCAACCTCGACTGGAGATAAGATCTTCTCCGAGCTTCAAAGCTTCAACCTTAATAGGAGATAAGATCTTCTTCAACCTCGACTGGAGATAAGATCTCCCTCGAGCTTTAACTTCAATAGGAGATAAGATCTCCTTCAACCTAGGCTGGAGATAAGATCTTCTCCGAGCTTCAACTTCAATAGGAGAAAAGATCTTCTTCAACCTCGGCTGGAGATAAGATCTCATCCGAGCTTCCACTTCAACAGAAGATAAGATCTCCTTCAACCTTGGCTGGAGATAAGATCTCTCTCAAGCTTCAACCTCAATAAGAGATAAGATCTCCTTCAACCTCGACTGGCGATAAGATCTTTCCCGAGCTTCAACTTCAATAGGAGATAAGATCTCCTTCGACCTTGGCTGGAGATAAGATCTCTCTCAAGCTTTAACCTCAATGGATGCAGAGTCCAAAAAAGAACTTTAGCAGTCATCTTTTTTATACTCCCTTTCTTCGAATTTTGAATTCGAAAGTAGGGGGACTATTATTGGAGATAAATCCCACTCCCGTCGAAGTCCAGTCTGATGCTTAGCCTAATGTAACTGATAACCATAGAAGAGCTTCGATCAGAAACTCCTTCTGAACTTCTCCTTCAGTCGGATTCCTCCAACGATCGAACTCCTTCAAAACTTTTTCTTCAGTTGGATTCCTCTAGGAGCCAAACTCCTTCTAGACTTCTCCTTCAATCGGATTCCTTCAGGAGCCAAACTCCTTTCAAATTCCTCCAAGAGTCGAACTCCTTTCAGACTTCTTCTTCAGTCAAATTCCTCCAAGAGCCGAACTCCTTTCGAACTTCTCTTTCAGTCAGATTCCTCCAATGATCGAACTCCTTCCTGACACCTCCAGCGGTCGAACTTCTTTCGAACTTCTCCTTCAGTCAGATTCCTCTAGCGGTCGAACTCCTTCTGGATACCTTCATGAGCCGAACTCCTTCTGAACTTCTTCTTTAGTCAAATTTTTCTAGGAGCTAAACTCCTTCTGGACTTCTCCTTTCGGATTCCTTCAGGAGCCGACCTCCTTCTAAATTTTTTCTTCAGTCGGATTTCTCCAGGAGCCGAACTCCTTTCGGACTTCTCCTTCAGTCAGATTTCTTCAAGAGCCGAACTCCTTTCGGACTTCTTCAGTCAAATTCCTCTAGAAGTCAAACTTCATCTAGATTCCTTCAGTGGATTACTTTTAGATTTTAACTAGTATTCTTTTTGGATGATCTCCTCTAGCCGTATTTTCTTTAGGAGTTCGAACTCCTCTGAAATCGATATATATCAAAGCTCTTCACCAACCAACGTCTGCTTCCTCAAACAGGCACATTACGATAATGGATACCTATCTTCATAACAGACTCCATGTGGCCCCGAGTGGCCTACTACCGGATGGTTACGACTGTCATTATCAGTCTGCTATAGACGACCCCACTACCGGATGGTTATGACTGTCATTATCAGTCTGCTATGGGCGACACCTCTCTCCATAATAAATTCCACGTGATCTCGAGCAGTCCATTACTGGACGATTATGACTGTCACTATTAGTCTGTTATAGACTCTATCTATAAAAAGAGATCCTTCAGATATGTTTTGTCTAAGCTTTCTTCTTCTTTCCAAAATTTTACTGAATTCTTTCCTAAACACTCTATTTTTGTTGATCAGAAGAGCTGACTTAATCATCCGAGGGTCCTATCAGAGCCACCACCACCGACTTCGGATGAAACTTTATTTTGTAGGTCACTAACTGTGATCTCTTCTTTCTTAACTCCAGCTTGATCCGACGTTAACCAAATTCTGCACCAACACCATCCTTGCTGTAATATGATATGAAGTGGCTGAATCGATCACCTAGGTAGAGTCTTGGCCAGTAGTACTTGTAAGTGTTAGATGTATGCCCTAGAAGCCAGATTGGCTAAACACTTATAATATACTTCTAAGGATAATTTTATAATTTTGACTATAAATTAATAAAAAAATTATTTTCTATCATAGTGTGTATTTAAAGTATTTGTGATACATCCTTTGAGTTAATGGTAATGATAGTTCATATTTTCAAGAGTTAAAAATTTAAGATATGAATTCTTATAATTAACTCATAAATTGCTCCCAACCATAGGAACATCATGAGGATGGTGATCGATCCGAAAGATTGATGTACAATCGCTTTCTTAGGATAGATGCAGCTTGAGTCTACAGTATGAAGACACCAGAGCGAGAGTATAGGTATTTGTTAGAAAATGAGGGCACTGAGCATGATCACCTCGAGCAGTCATAAGGAAGTCTACCTTCTCGTCAATGACTTGACTCGATGCTGCAGTGGTGTGTCTTGGTTCTTTGACCTTGAGGTGCATCGATAGTTCACCTTGAAGGGTGTTATAGTTTGACTACACCATAACTTCGATCTCCTAGCCATTCGAAATCCTGAGGTGTATGTTGGGCTATAGCATGTTCATTGTAGGAATTGGATTGCACCAAGAGGAGATCTATCTACCTCGGTAGATGAGGAGCAGCCCTATGATGAATCATGAGAATCAAGTCCATAAGCCCATGGCCATGGCAGAAGTGAAATAATAGAAAGAGTTTCTATTAGGTTTTCACATTGGACTCGAATCGAATGATTAATTCATATGATAGGAAATTAGGGTTTGACGAGTTCACCTTAACCCTAATCCTGATCGGAGCTCAAGATAGAAGAACTTAATCATACAGGTAATTACATTGAGAGATTTGCCTTTAATTTTGATGGATTGCTACCATATACTTCTAGGTGTCACTGGTAGATTTTGAGAGTAATTAGAATGATTTTGATGATCGATCATTCTAATTGTATGAATAAAAAAAGTTCTGATCCATCAGAAGGTATTTCGATGATGTCGATGATAGAGATTGCGACATATCTCATTTCTATATGGAATTAAACCTAACTGGATCACACAAATAAAAATTTAGGTCTGGATATCATCAATTAAGCTAACCCAGTTTGATTGATTTGGATAAGATCCAATTAGGTTCAAGGTAATCGTGATAGCACACGATTGAGCCTGACTTTCTCCTTTTATAATCTTTCTGATTCATCGTAACTCAGTTAAATTTAATTTGACTCATTCTTATATCTTGAATGGGTTTAATTTTATCTAATTAGAATCTATCCAGTTTAGATTAATTATAGAAATTAAATCCATTCATGGATGGTGAAATTAGACTAGTGTCAAAAGTTGACCTTATTGAGAGAACTGAGGGTCACCTGATTAGAGACTTCTAAAAAATTCTCTAAAAATAATTTTGCTTTTATTTTTGGATATGTGATTGGGCTTAAGTCATACTTTGGGTGAGCCCAATTTCATGATTTTTTGTGGTGCCTAGGTTGGGTTTCTAATAGAGTTTGATTTGGATCAAACTCTTGAAGGGAGGAGTCCCATGCACCATGGACTCCTCCTTATCCTTTCTTCTCACCAACTTAGGAGGAGTTTTGGGTGGCAAAACCTGATGAATATCAGGTGGGAGACATGGGTTATTAGATTGGAGTCCTAGATAATCAAGCAAATGAGTTGCTTGATCATTTAGGAGTCTAGATGGCGCAAGGATCTTCTATAAAAATACCTGTGCATAAGGCCTTTGTAGATTTTTTGATTGCCACATCCATATGCAGCTGCCCCTTCCATCTTCCATGCCTCCTTTGATCCTCTCTCTCTCTCCTTCTTCTATGTGCCAAAAGTTGGATGCAAATCAGAGAAGAAGATCCAATCTAAATTATGAAGAGTTCAGCATCTACGTGATGGTGTTCGTGAGACGGACAAGCTGCCTTCAAAAGTTATTTTGAAGGTTCTTCAGATTAGATTTAGATCTGATCTTTGGAGAAAAGATTCATGAGGATAAGACATCTAGATCCTGCCTGAGTGGACATCGATAGAGGTTAGACGCATGCGTGGCTCCTTCTAGAATCTCAAAAAAGATCAGAATCATCATAGGATCATCAGATTATCCAAACAAGGTAAGAAATTAAATCTGATTTAATTTTATTTTTAATTTTTAATATCAGATCACTATGATCAGATCTAAGAACTCTTAGATCTAATTAGATTATTTAAATTTTTTTTTAAAAAATCTACCTCAGATCTGATCAGATTTGTATGATCCTACGGTAGAAAATGAGATTTTCCATCAGTAAGACCATTGTCCATTGTGCCATAGATAATGATCACCTCTCCACTCGTAGCTATGGCTATTGTCTCATTTTTCGAGCTAGAGTCAGATTTATTTTTTGGCTTCTCTTTCTTCAGTAATCAATAGTCTTTCTTAAAGTGGCCCTTTTTGCCGTAGTTATAATATCTGCCATTTCAAGACTTAGATCTCCCTCATAAATTAGCACGGCCATCATTGAAGTGTTGGAAAATATGCAGGATTTCATGCTTATATTTTAAAAACTTTTCAAAATAAATTACAGCAGAAGATATAGATTAAACTATTTAATCTATAATAGCATATAATCTAATTACTAAACCCTACATTTAGGACCTATAACATGTCATAATGTATTCATAAATCTGAAAATAAATTGAGTAAGATTGGTATGGATCAAATCAATATCTAGATCTAGAACAGTTCTAGATCAAATCCTAGATCAAAGGGATGTGGGAACCATTCATAACATGAGGAAACTCATGTAAAATATCTGAAAATTAATGTGGGGCATGGGATTATTCATTATGTGGCACAAGGGAGAAGATGGAATCCTAGTCTAACTAGGATTCTCATATAGACTAGGTCAAACCCAATTAAATCCTTTTCTAATTAGATTTTAGTCAACCTATTTAATAGACTATCCTAATCCAATTAGGAGTCTAATTAAATTATATTTAATTTAATTTAAATTTAATTTAATTTTTAATTAAATTAAAAATTAGGTGCACTCAAGACTAGGATTCTCATATAGACTAGGTCAAACCCAATTAAATTCTTTTCTAATTAGATTTTAGTCAACCTATTTAATAGACTATCCTAATCCAATTAGGAGTCTAATTAAATTATATTTAATTAAATTTAAATTAAATTAAATTTTTAATTAAATTAGAAATTAGGTGCACTCAAGTCATAGTCTGACAAGGACTTGTTCTTTCTTACAATTAGCTTATCCAATAAATCAATCAGACTTAATCTAATTAAGTTTAAACTAATTTTAATTAAATCTAATTCAATTAGACTTGATCTCAGCTTGATTGCTCAATCAAATTGAGTCAATTAGCAATTCAATTGCTAATCGATCCTCCTACAATACTTGCATTAGGTCAAACATCAATTGTATTGATAGTTTGACCTTAGAATGATTCTCAATCATCGATTAACCATCTGATTAGATTACAATTTCTAATGTGTGTGACCCCATAGGTTCGAACCTAAGCTGGTAGCATAGGAACTAATTTTTGTACCAATCAAAATGACCATCTAACAATGGTACCCAACATCTGGATAGGTCGAATGTATGCAAAGCAACATTCTTAGAACCCTGGCCCATGGTTGTCGTATAATTCATTCTTATGACCAATAATGCTCAAGATGACTTTGATTAAGCTGTCAACACTCATACAAGTCATTTCTATTATGTCTCCAAATTTTGCAAATCCCATGACTGCTCATAAGGATTACCCAGGCCTAGGTTTTGCTAAATTGAAATATAGTGAGTCATTCTCTTCCTAAAATTGATCAAGAATGGTCAATCCCATCTTGACTTACACATCGACTCTATAAGTACTTGCTTATACGGATATAAGTAGTTTGGTACAAAAGTACAGTGAGTTGCTAGCAAGTCACCATGGTGATTTTAGGTCGGAAGGATACTTATATCCATTGGCCTTAGCTAGCTACTCTTGATAGTAGAGTACCACATTGATCATGTTCAATACAGATATACTCCTACATCTCACCTGGATGTCATACCAATTTCTCCACATCACTTGGTTACGAGGATAACCAATGCATATGATATACAGCGACCTATACTCGATAAGTTATCGTCCTTGTTAATAACTTATCATTTGATCATGAATAGTTTAAGAATCATTCAATAAATCCTTTTTTATCAATTGATTATGGTTCTAAGGACTTCATCATAATTTAGAAGTTCATTTAAGAAAGATAGAACTTTTATGATGAGCCAGCCAAAAAATTATTATTATTAGATAATTCATATATAGATTTCAATCATCTACAACTTAGATGATTGGCTTTAAAACATATTTTCCAATAACTTTCACTTGGACTAAAGTCAATCAGAATGATATCAAATATCCTATCTTTCACTTGAGTTCGTAGAACTCTTTAATTCTAAAGCCTTAGCTAATGGATTGGTCAAGTTCTTCTTCTTCATCAATCTTCCAAAGATCGATGTCACCTTGATCTAAAATCAAAGGTGATAGTAATACAGAGTATGCTGATCCAATGGTGCATCTTTGGTTCTTTAGCCTGAGCTATAGCTTCAGTGCTACATTAGAACTGGACCATCGATAGAGGATGCCACTCTCAACTTGCTAATGAACCTTAGCAACTACACAGCTTACATGGCAGCATCGTATGCCACGATGTACTTTACATCACTAATTGAATAGGCTACAGTATCCTATTTGGAATCATTCTAGTAGATTGCTCCTGCAATTAGGATATGACCCGACACTCACTAGCTGTCATCTTGATCTGACTAAAAACTAAAATTAAAACATCCATAAGTTTTAAGTCAGTATCTCTATATTTGAGTTATTGGATCTTAGTATTTTTTAAATACTTAAGGATTATCTATACAATCTTCCAGTGATTCTCACTTGGATCAGACTGGTATCTACTCACTATTCTTAGTGAGTATACCATATCTTATCTTAAACATGAGAAAATTAGATGATAGCCAAGCTTTATTTCTTGCAATGCTGGAATGCCACTTTCAATTAAGAAAATTTTATCCACAGACAACACAAGGAATAACACTATAGAATATTTTGCCCAATTACAAATATAGGGTTTGTCTTTGTTTATAACAAAGACATACATTCAAAACGTATGTTTCAAAACTGAGATAATAACCAAACAGGCTTTACAGGTCTTTACCTTCCCATCTACGCTACTCTGACCATTTTGAAAATTCATTCACATCCAATGGATGTTATCCCTTCTGGTGAATCAACTAGTATTTATATACTATTGATTTTCATGGACTTCAATTTGGATTTAATGGCTCCAAGCCACTTCTCAGAGTCAAACTATTGTATTGCATCCCTATAGGTGATCGAATCCTTGTTGTTCTGATCGAGCTCAACAAGATCACCGTCTTGGAACTAGATACCATAGTATTTGTCCGACTAACATAGTACTTTACCAGATCTTCTTAAAGATGCTACTTTAATGGGCTTCGAATTTGAGCTGATCAAATCCAGTTTTATAGGTTTACTAGATTATGTCGGTTCTTTTCTATTAGTCAAACTTTTCCAAGTTCAACTTGATAGACATCAGTTTCTTCTCTAAGGAACTCCTTTCTAAAAGAAATGCCCTACTACTGATGAACATCTTATGTTCTTTAGTATGGTAGAATTAATAATCCTTAAACACCTATTGGACTAGGATCCAAGTTTATCTATGTGCAAACCTTTGACATAGGCCATCAACTCCAAACTCGAATGTAAAAGAGTCTAGATCTACACCCGATCCATATCCCATATGGAGTCTTTGCAATAGATTTACTTGGTGTAAATTTTCAGAGTAAAACAAGTAGTCATAAGAGCACAATCCTGAAATAGGTAGACTAGTGAATCCTATCATGGATTGAATCATGTCTAACAAAGTTCAATTTCTTCTTTCTGATATAGTATTCTAAAAAAAAATCCACTGAGAAAGAATTCTATTCTCTCTTAGATATATCACAAACTTATTGGATAAGTATTCGCTTCCTCGATCTGATCGAAGAGTTCTAATATCTTTTTTAGTTTATTTTTTTATTTCATTATTGAATCATTTGAATATTTTAAATAATTTAGACTAGACACATCCATACCCAAATAGATCATCTATAATGAAATATTGATATCTTTCTCTGACACTTGAGTTCATAGGTCCACATACATCACTATGTATAAGACTTAGAATTTTTATCAACTCCATTTTTTTCAATAAAAGATGACTGTCATCTTTCCAAGAAGACAAGATTCACATGTTATCAATAATTTATAATTATTGATGTTGAGGTTTTCCTCTTAAGAAACCCATTTATTCTGTTCTTATCAAGATGTCTAAGCCTATAATGCCAAACGTAGACATCCATGATATAAGCTAACTTGGGTGTCTATTAAATATATATATTACACTTAACAGACTGTATAAATATTAAATATTATTTTTTTATTATTCATATATTATTATAATATTATTCATAATAATATCATAATAATCTTTTTTATTGATAAATGATAATCATCTCTGGCCAAAAGGCCAATAGAGATCATATTTATCATAAACGATGGACAATAGTAACAATCACTCAAAATGATATCTTTTGAAAATAAGCTTGCAATTTCTAAAGCTAGGATTGGAATAAGACTTTCTTTCCTATCTTTTAGGAATCTCTCACCATTTTTAAATATTCCACTTACCTAAAGTCCTTGCAACGAATTGTATAAGACCACCAGTATCTTATACCCAGGTAGTAGAATTACATACCGAAAAATTTTAAGGTGTTATGATATAATATCCTTGACAAGCAACTCTTACTCCTTTATCTTATTTAGTCTATTGGAGTCAAGAGAAGCAAGATAATTCTTCTTTCTATGATCTTATTTCTTATAGTAGAAGTACTATGCCTGATTTGGATCAATTTTGGACTAATTATTTTGATTGAACTTAAAAGCTCCAGTACGAATCCATTCGTACTGCTGAACCAAATTCAACTTTCAATACTAATTATCGAAGTTGGATCCCATAAGTCATCACTATCTAATAGTGATTGGAGCAGTTAGACTTTAGCCTTAATCTAAGAAAAGAGAATAATGACCTATTGTATATGAATTATTTTGAGCCTAAAGACTTGGACTTTAGTCTTAAGATTTTTTTATTATTTTATTCAAATTGGTAGCCTTTACCTTCAATTCAGGAATTACTTTAATTTTCTAATAGGTACTATAATCTACGTAGACTGCACACAAGCTCGACTTCGGTCAGTCAACCCATGTGCATTTATGGATAGGTTCATTAATCAATTATTTCTCTAAATAATTTTTAGTAATTTAATTTTATCTTAAAAATCTAATCAGTAGACTTTGGCCTCCACTGTAAGGATTCGGTTAAGTCCAACTATTAACATGACTATACTTGGCGTATCTAACCAACGAATGATTAAGCTCAACTTTGGTTGGTCAACCTAACCACCATTAGAGAGATACTTTTAAGTTATTATATTATAAATGATAATTCTATTAGTCAATAAGCACCAGGCCTTTGGGCCTCCAATGATTATTGAGTTAATGGATCCATTATCATCCAACTTAATGGAAGGCTATGACTCAGTTATCTTCATAACTTTATCATTTTAAGGATCTAATAATTTTAAAAAATTTATAATTTATTTATGATTTAAGAATAAAAAGGACATGGACTAATTTGCTTTCACTAACTTCATCAAGTCAAGTCCTCTCACTGACTTCTCAAGTCTTTGACAAGGACTAGGATCAATATCGATCTATGGGAACCTAGATTAGTCTCACTGAATAAAATCAATCTTACTAATTTTCTATGTGACATGGGTTAACATGAATCAATGAGCAACCTAATCAAAAGTTGATCAATCACATTGGCTAGGTAAGTGAGATCGGTGAAAGGATCTGCCAAGGCTTATCCTAGATACCATCAGAAATGGCCAAGTAAGTGGGCTGTCAATTAAAAACCAACGATCTAGGATGTCAGACTTATCTTAGACACCAATCAATTTGTCAGTTTTGATTTGGTCCGCCAAAAGACTCGGACTCAGCCACTAAGCCACGATCATGGTCCATTTGTTAGATGTATGGACTTTGATCAACTATAACTATTGAATCGATCTATAAAAAGAAATGATCTAATTCTAATTAACTATTAATTAAGTTTGATCAATTTTTTAACTTAGTCCATATTTAATCTAACCTTAGGTCTAACCCAGTTAATGATCTAATCAAAGCTAACCCATTATTCTTTAACCCATGTTTTATGAAATTATCTTAGGATCTTTAAATCATAAACCTAGATCCTAAACAATCACTTAATTCATAATTAAGTTCAAAGCTTATGGATTTGAGTTTATGGAACCTCAAAACTAATTTTTGATTTAATCATTTAAAATATTTTTAAATTATAAATAGTTTACATTGAATCATATTCAATATATGATTTTAGATCTAATTTATTTTAATATTTAGATCATGTCCTAAGATTTTAAATCTAAAATTTTATAGAAAGTAAGTTCTTAATTTAAATTCTATAAAATAAAAATATCATACATATACATTCTAGATTCAAAATAAAAAATATATATCAACATATGCAACAATAGGATCTAGATCTAAATATAAAATACATCATATGGATCAAATCATAAATTATTTAAATTTAGATTAAAATATAAAAATAAATTATAAATTATTTTAAATCTTATCTAATATATTTATGATTTAGGTTATTCAGATCAGCACATACTAGGACGATCTTTTCACTGTAAGGGATAAACCTTACAGCAGGATAATCTTATAATCAATATGTTCGATCTAATATTATTTAGATCTAATTTAAATAATTTAAAATAGATCTAGCATCTATTTATTTTAGATTTAAAATAAAAAAAATAAATCATAAATTTGCTTAGATCTAATCTAACTTATTCATGATTCAATTTTACAAATCAGCATATATTAGGACAACCTCTTCAATGTAAGAGGTAAATCTTACAGTAGGACAATATTATAATCAATATATATGATCTTTAAAATTTTACTTTTAGATTTATTTTAATACAAACATGATCATGTTATAAAAAAATCTAGATGCTCTGATACCACTATTGGAAGATATGCAGGGTTTCATGCTTGTATTTTAAATTTTTTTTTGAAATAAATTACAGCAAAAGATGTAGATTAAATTATTGAATTTATAATAGTATGTAATTTAATTACTAATATCTATATCTAGGATCTATAACATGTCATAATGCATTCATAAATCTAAAAATAAATCAAGTAAGGTTGGTATTGATCAAATCAATACCTAGATCTAGAATAGTTCTAGATCAAATCCTAGATCAAAGGGGCATGGGGACCATTCATAACATGAGGAAACTCACATAAGATATCAAAAATTTAATGTGGGGCATGGGATTATTCATTATGTGGCGCAAGGGAGAAGATGGAATTCTAATCTAACTAGGATTCTCATATAGATTAGGTCAAACCCAGTTAAATTCTTTTCTAATTAGATTTGAGTCAACCTATTTAATAGACTATCTTAATCCAATTAGAAGTCTAATTAAATTAAATTAAATTTAATTTAAATCTAATTTAATTTTTAATTAAATTAAAAATTAGGTGTACTCAAGTCCTAGTCTAATAAGGACTTATTCTTTCTTGTAATTAGCTTATCCAATAAACCAATCAGACTTAATTCAATTAAGTCTAAAATAATTATAATTAAATTTAATTCAATTAGACTTAATCTTAGCTTGATTTTTCAATCAAATTAAGCTAATTAAGAATCTAATTGCTAATCGATCCTCCTGCAATACTTGTATTAGGTTAAACATCAATCGTATTGATAGTTTAACCTTAGAATGATTCTCAATCATCGATTAACCATCTGATCAGGTTATAACTTCTAATGTATATGATTCCATAGGTTCAAACCTAAGTCAGTAGCATAGGAATCAATTTTTGTATCAATCAAAATGACCATCTAGTAATGATATCCGACGTCCGGATAGGTTGAATGTATTGAAAGCAATATTCTTAGAATCTTGACCCATGGTTGTCGTATAATTTATCTCTATGATCAATAATACTCAAGATGATTTTGAGTAAGCTATCAACACTCATATAAGTTATCTCTATTGTGTCTTAAAATTTTGCAAATCCCGTGACTCCTCACGAGGATTATCCAGACCTAGATTTTGCTAAATTGAAATACAGCGAGTAATTCTCTTTCTGAAGTTAATCAAGAGTGGTCAATCCCATCTTAACTTACACACTGACTCTACAAGTACTTGACTACACCCAAAAATCTTTCGAACCTATATTAGAAATATAGATAGTCCAGCATCAAAGTATAGTGAGTTGCTTGCAAGTCATCATGGTGATCTCAGATCGGAGGAACACTTATATCCATTGGCCTTAGTTAGCTACTCTTGATAGTAGTGCTACATTGATCACATTCAGTATAGATGTACTCCTACATCTTACTTGGATGTCATACCAGTATCTTCACACCACTTGATTATGAGGACAACTAACGTATATGGCATACAATGACCTACACTCAATAAGTTATCATCCTTATTAATAACTTATCATTTGATCATGAATAGTTTACTAACTATCTGATAAATCCTTTTTTATCGATTAATTATGATTCTAAGGACTTCATCATAATTTAAGAGTTTATTTAAGGAAGATAAAACTTTTATGATGAACCAGCTAAATAACCATTATTATTAGATAATTCATATATAGATTCTAATCATCTACAACTTAGATGATTGACTTTAGGATATATTTTTCAACACGGATTAGATTAAGAGTTCCTTTGCTTGCTTCTTGCTTTTCCTTCCATGATGAGGGCCTCACTATGGCCCAAGACCCCTTCCTTCTTCTATTAGATGTATGCCCTTGAAGTCAAGTTAGTTGACATTACTTGTAAACACTCCAAGGGCATAGTTTATAATTTTAACTTATTTAATTAATAAAATTGGATTATCTTTTCCATTCATGATTGTATTTTTGTGTCCAAAAATTATTCAAGAAATTAAAAAGATGATGGTACATATTTTCAAGAGTTGAGATTTGAGACATATATCATTGATGGCTAATTTCTAAACTGCTCTCGACCGATGGATCATCATGAGGATAATAAATGATTCGATAAGATTGGTGCATGGTTCACTTTTTTTTTGGATAGACGAGTCTTGAGTCTATAATATGGGGATACTAAGCAAGAGTGTAGGTGGTTGTTGGAGAATAATGGTACTGAGCATGACCAATATGATAAATTACCTGGATGTCTACTAACTCGTTAGTGATTTGCTCGATGTTGCAGTGGTGTGATTGATCCTTGACCTATGGTGCCTCAGCTACTCACAATGAGGTTATTGTAGTTTGACTGTATATACACTTGGTCTCTAGCCATTCGAGTCCTTGTGGTGCATGTTGGCTGTAGTAGGTTCACTATAGGAGTAGGTTGTACCTAGATAGAATCTATCGATCTTGTTAGATAAAGAGTAGTCCTATGCAATTTATGAGACTGAGTTTCGAAGATCTTGGTCAAGGCAATGTGTACTAGTAAAAAGGAGTTTCTATGAAAAATCATAGGATGATCTCGAATTGAATAAATCTAACGTATGATTGACAATGAGGTTTGATGAGTATTTCTTAACCTCCATTTAGTCGAAACTTATGATAGAAGGACTGTATTACATGGTAACTGTATCTAGAGGTTTATCTCTTTCATTCTTCTGGGTTGCCACTACATGCTTTTAGATGTCACTGGGGGATTATGAGATTCACAAATATCATATCGATGATTGATGATCCTTGATGGGTAGTGTTGAAATCATTCCAAACCATTGAAAAAAAATTTAATGATATTATGATGGAGATCATATTATATCTCACTATCAGATAAAATAGAACCTACAGGATCACACACAAAAGAGATTCTTAACTGATCAGATGGTTCAATCATGATTATTAATCACATATAGATCTAATTATCAATATGATTGATGATTAATCTAATGCAAAAGTTATAATGCTAAAATTTACTAAGAGTTAGTGAATTATAGGAGGATTAATTAGCAATTAGATTGCTAATAGGCTTAATTTGATTAAGCAATTGGGATAGAATTAAATCAAATTAAATTGGATTCAATTTAATTTGGTTTGGATTTGATTAGATCAAGTCTAATTGAATTATAAGATAATTCAATTGCAAGAGAGATTAATTTTTTATTTGATTAGGACTTGAGTGCACCTGATTTTTAATTATTTAGGATTTAATTTTCTAATTAGACTAGGATTTCTCTCTAATTAGGTGTAACCATTTTCTATTAGGTTAGGGATTTGACAAGGATTTGACCAAAGTATTAGAGAGGTTTGAATTTGACTGGGACTCTCCCTATTTCCTTACACCTAAATAAAGCCATGCCTCAAGCAAATCCCACCACCCCTTCTTTTGAATTTGCATGAGATACCTCACGCTAATATGAAGCCACATCTTATGCCTTCCATGCATTCCCTTTTTCACGCACAAGGAAGGAGGAGGCGTCCATCCCTTCCACGCATGCCCTTTTTCACGCACAAGGAAGGAGGAGGCACCCAAAAGTTGGACGCCCCCTCCTCTAACTCTATCCAAACCCTCTAATGACATATAAGAGGGGATTAAGAGGGTCTGGGGATTTATTATTCAATGTGAATTTAGAAAAAAAGTGAGAGGGGCAAGACATCCTTCTAGGCATGGGTTTGAGAGAGAAAAGAAAGAGGGTCTTTCTTCTTCCTCCTTTTTCTCCTCATCTTCTTCTTCCTCTAGAGAGTCTAAGAGAAAAGGAGAAGATCTCTTCAACCATCAAGGAAGCAATCTCTGCAAGGAAACTAGCACCCCGGTGAGATCAAGGAGACTTCAATCAGATCAAGGCTTCGTGTGGATATCTGTAGAGGTCGGATGCTTGTACAACTTCAAAAAATCTAGAAGATATCCACAATCATCAGTTCATGATGAAGATCTACCCATGCAAATGTATGAAGATTAGATCTTCTATTTTCTTATTTTTAAATTTTAGATTTGGTTTTTCTAAATCTTGTCCATTATATGAAAATCTTGTTGTATGGTTTTAGATTTGATCTGATGCATGTGTAGATTAAAAATAGTTTTTAATCCATTTTTTTTATTATATTTTAATTTTTAAAAGTTAAAAATCTGCATGCGTGAAACCATGGCAATCTAATAGTGTTATTAGAGGCTCTTCATATGCATGTGATTAGGATTTAGATTTGTAATCTGAAATTGCTGAAATTAGATCTGAATTTTTTGCATTGTTCTGACATAATGTTGCCCTAGCATAACTCTATTATTTTTAATGGTTGTCCTAGAATGATAAGAATTTTTCATATCTAAATTTTTGATTCATGTATGTGATATATGATGGCATATTTCAGATCCAAAAATAATTTTAGATCTGAATTTATCTCGTATGTTTCAGATCTAAAGATTATTTCAAATCTAAATTTGATTAATTATGTATGGTAAGATCTGAAAATTATTTCAGATCGAAATTAAATCATTGAAAAAAATTTAGATCTAAAATCTAATTTGAGATTTGAAATCAGGTCTGAAATCTATTTCGAGATCTGAATTTTGCATAAGGGTTCATGGGTAGACCTAATTAGAATTCATAATATGATTACATCTAGGATTTTCAATTAGCACATGATGCAAATAAATCAATTAGAGCGGTTGATCACATCGAGTCAAGGAGTTGATTTAGATTAGGTCAAGAGTGCCCAAGATCAAATTAATAGTTGTAGGCAATCAAATCAATTAACTTGTATGTGTCTAAATTGATTAGCCCATAAATCTAATTTGGGTTCAATGGCTCGAGCCTTAATCACTAAAGCTAACCCGATTTGAAATTAATCAATTGATCATTGGTGTCTAAGGCAAGTGATTGAATGGTGGTTACTTAATTAGGATAATTTATATTAGCAACGAAGAGCATACCACCAATCTCTAATTTGATTGACTATGTTAAATTTGGGTGCTTGATGATTTGAGCTTTGTCCATGCCCTCTTTAATTAATTAATTTGCATGAGATATGAAAAAATTAAGAGACCTAAATTAAAATCTTCTTGTATATATTAAGTCCAGCAATCTTCTATTATTGTAGATGTGCGGGGCCTTTTCCGTGTTGATTGTTCTCAGCTGAATATAATGGTTCAGTTGCATTAAGAAAGACACAACCACTCTATAACGTGAGATGTTCCAAGGTAAGGATGGGATTGGGCCAAATAACTGTTAGGTGAGGGACTTAATGATTGCTTTATACCTATTGGTGTAAGGTGGGTCTGACTTAACTAAGGAATGGGGCTAATAACTATTAGGTGAGGCTTCAGAAATTAGATCGGTGACCATTGCAATTTGCTTAGGGAAGTATTAAACAAGAGTTGTTCGCCTATCAGTTGACCCATCATCAATAACTATCAGATAAGATGGTGGGCAATCGGTGGGACTACAGTACCTACCAGAAACTTGAGTCATGTAGGTTTTCATTTTTCCATTTGAGGAGTGTGGGAGTTTCGAGAAAATAGTAAGAGAGTTTATTTTTAAAATAAAATTCCTAGAAAAAACTAATATCAGTCAATTAGAATGTCTAACTAGAATCTTCTTCTCGCTATAGAAAAATATCTTCCAACCCTCTTGCTCGAATCTTAGAGACTAACTAACTAACTGGATCCAATTATAAAGATTGGCTATGAAACTTAAAGATTATCTTGAGTTCTGAGAAGCTGAACTATGTTATGGACTAGGAGATCCCTTCCCTTATAGCTGGACCGATTGTTGATCAAAGGGGATGAACTAAGTGGTTGAATGATGACAATAAGGCTCGGTGCTACATGCTGGCTTCTATGTCTAATGAACTCCAATACCAGTATGAGAAAATGAAGACTGCTAGGGGGATACCTGTTAGATGTATGCCCTAGAAGCTAGATTGGTAAACACATGTATACATTCTAGAGGCATAATTTTATAATTAAATTTTTTTAAAATAAATAAAATTTAGAATTTTATCCATTTACATCTATGTTTATTATGTCTATGAATTGTCCATTGAGTTACTGCGTATGATAACACATATGCTCAAGAGTTGAGAATTTGAGACATGTGTTATTATTAGTTAACTCATAAATTGCTTTCGATCGTAGGATCATCATGAAAATGATGATTGATCAAAAAATAATGGTGCATAATTGCTTCCTTCAGGTAGATAAGTTTTAAATCTATAGTGTGAAGATACTAGAGCGAAAGTATAAGTGCTTATTAGGAACAAGAATATTGAGCATGACTAATCTCGAATAGTCACAAGGATATCTACCTTCTCATCAGTGACATACTTATAGCTACAGTAGTGTATATAATTCTATGATCTGAGATGCGTCTACCATTCATCTTGAGGATGCTGTAGTTTGACTATACCATAATTCGGTCTCCTAGCCATAAGAGCCTTGAGGTGTATGTTGGCTGCAGTATGTTCATTATAGAAATTGGATTGCACCAAGATGGGATTCATCAATCTCGATAGAAGTGAAGTAGTCCTATATAGATCATGAGATTGAATCCTAAAACCCATGGCTATGGCAGTATGAATGATGGAAAGAAATTTCTATAAGGTTTTACATCAGACTTGAATCGATTGATTCTAATATATGACTGTGATGAGGTTTGATGAGTTATCCTTGACCTTCATCCTATTGGAACTCATGATAGAAAAACTAAATCATACGATAACTGCACCTAGAAGTTTATCTTTTTAGTTCTACTGGCTTGCAACTACATGTTGCTAGATATCACTGGTAGATTATGGAAGCTCGTTGGGATCATTCTGGATTAATGATCCTTAATGGGTGTGAGTTAGAATTGTTCTAACCCATTGAAATAAGTTTTAATGATAATATGATAGAGATCATGGTACATTTTACTATCAAATAGAATAGAACCTATGGGATTATACAATAAGGGATTTAATCTTGGATTAACCAATTGGAATTGTGAAGTCACAATTGGATTAGGATTTGGCAAAATCCTATTGGATTTTGGAGTATCATACTAGCACATGGTTAAACCCAATTTTTTCTTTGGACTTAACTTCTTATTGGATAAGGTTTAGATCAAGTCAATAGCCTTATTCCTAATCTAATCCATTTGGATTTAGAGGGTCACCTAATTGGGCACCCAAGAGGATTGGATCAAGCTAATTAGTTAGCTCATTTTTCTCTCTTGACTCTCCTTACTTGGTGCAGATTTTTTAGAAGGGAGAGTGGGGCGCACGCCACCTCTAGATGAGATCTAGAGAGAGCACATGCCTCCTCTTCTTTTGGTAGGTTCCAGGGGTGCACACCCCTGGAATTCATATGAAGAAATGAGAGAGGCACATGCCCCTCTCTAGTTTTTGTGTGAGGAGAAGGAAGAGAGGGCACATGCCCCCTCTCTCTCTTGCATGGACAAGATCAAGAGGAGCGCTAAAGGTTGGCGCTCACTCTGATTTCCTATTTTGGAGAGATCCTATTCCATTTCGGGTTGGTTTTCTTGGGAAGAAAATCAGATTAAATGGAAGAAGTTATTATGTGATAATAACCAGCCATGTAATCCGATTAAGTTTGAATTTGAATTCGAATCAAGGGGTCTATTTAATTGGTAGTCTTTTAGGATTTGCTGTGAATGAAAATCTAATTTTTTAGATTTCTCCCTTAGTGTCCACACCCTTCTCTCCTTCTCCTCTCTATTCTATGCCCAAAGAGTTGGGCGTCCACATCTCCACATGCCTAAGGGTATTAGGCAAGTCCTGTCTTGTGCCAAGAAAAGGAGGAAGCAAGATCTCAAGCATTAAGATCATAAAAAGAAGATCAAGAGTTGATCTAAGGTCCAGAAAGGCTGCAAATCATCTTGTAGAAGATGGATCTACCATAAGAAGGACAATCCAAGGTTGATCCTAGTGGATACCTGTAGAAATCGGGCATGTGCGCGGCTTAATAGTGAATCTTCTCAGATCCATGAATATCTGGTCATGGTGTTCACCTACCTGCGTAAGGTGATAATGAGATTATCACAATCCCTTTTGCATGCTAATTTATATTTTTGATATTCTCATTTAGATTATGCATCACTAGCTGGATCGGTTTTAATTTTTAAATTTCGCTGCTTCTATGGTTAATCGATTCGGTATACAATCTGATCCCTTCAACTAGTATCAGAGCCAGGTTGTTGTGATCATAGATATAAATTAGATTTATTTTCAAATGAGATATGAAGTTGTTAGTAAATCTAAAAGGAGTTTTAGATTAAATCAGCATGTTTAAGATAATCTTAATTATATTTAATATATGTATGTATATTTGATATGTAGATCTAGTTATACATATGATATATGTAGATTGAATCATACATATGAGATATGTAGATTTAGTTTATTTTCTTAGTAGCCTAGTACTCAGAATGGGTACATCACCATGGCCGTTGAGTTATAAGAGGAAGCAGGGATTAAAGTTTCTCTTATGCCCAATTGACATGTTCTTTTATAGCATGTAAGGATGCTGCTTGTGATGTCTTATAAAGAAGAATAGTAAAAAGAGGATCTTTTGTATATGATACATGTTCAAGTTGTTTAGATTTGAAAAATTATTTTCCATGTCTAAACTAAAACTTTAATGATGCACATATGATCTGAAAAATTTGAAATCTATGGATGGCACGCATGTCGAGTTGACTCGATTCTTGTGTGAGTCTACTCGAGACTTTGGTGAGCTGGCTCAGTTTGCAAACGGAGGCTGATTCAATTGTGCAAGCTGAGGCTTATAGGTTTTTGTTTGTCACAGTCAAGCCGACTCAATCTCAAAATCAAGCTGACTCATTGTGATGAGTCAACTTGAGTCTAGGATGAGTCGACTCATTTTCGTCGATAGAGAATTTGTATGAGATATAATGAAATGTAGTTTAGATCTAAAATTATTTTGATATCTAAACTAAACTCATGTTCATAATGCACTTAATTGAGAATTAAGATATGAAATTAAGAGATCTAAAATTGAGAATTTAAGCTCTAATTTATTGCATAAGACATGGGGTTTCGGGTATGGATAGCTCAATTAGGTCTAGTTTGAGCGATTGACCAAATCAAATAAAAAATTGATTATGACTGGATCAAGTGTGCTCATGACCAACCTGAATAGTTGTAGATTGGTCAGATCGATTAATAGCCACATATTATCGATAAACTTAAAGACCTAATTTGGCTAAGTTGTTCAAGCCCAAATTTAGGTTGACCTGCTCAATTCTTATCAACCAATTGGTGTCTAAGGCAAGTTTTGATTGTGATTTTTAATTAGGATCATGCTTACCTGGCCATGAACAAATGGTGTCTAAGGCAAGCATCTGCAACCCTCTCAATGATCACACTTACTTGGCCAACTTGGTTAATTATGTTTTGAATTAGATTACTTGATGATTCGAGCTAGCCCATGCCACTAGGTTAGTCATAACAGTTATGACTAGTTAAGAATGAGACCTAAATTAAAAATCTCCTCATTAATATTAAGTTGAGGGATTTTCACTATTATAGAGTGCTGTGCCCTCTTTGATGTTGACTATTCTTGGCTGGATATAGTAGTTCAGTTGCATTAGGGGAGAAGCAACCACTCTATATGCAAGGTGGAGATGGGGTTGGGCCCAAGATCTATCAAGTGAGGGTCCAATGATGACTTCACTTATACTTAATGGTGGGTCTAACTTAACTAAGAAATGAGATCAAGATCTGTCAGGTGAGGTCTCAAAATTTAGAGATCAAGTGTACTATAATTTACTTGAGAAGTATTAGATAAGAGTTGTCCATCCATTGGTTGACACATTTCTCAAGATCTATCAGATGAGGTGATATGCTAATCGATGGGACTGCAGTATCTACTAGAAATCTTAACTCGTGAAATAGATTCTACTTCTTAACCTAAGGAGTGTTAGGATCCAAAGAAATAATTGGAGCTCCAAAGAATTAGTGGGAGCTAAGTTTGTTTTCCAAAAAAATTTCTAAAATAAACTAAAATTAATTACAAAAGTCTAACTAAAAACTTCTTCTCTCTGTAGAAAATTGTCTACCTCTGATAGTCTAGCTGATAAATACCATAAATATATAAATAAAAAGTATTAATATATATATTAATTGATATTTATTTAAAGAATTAATATTTTTATTTATATTTTATAGAAAAAATTCTCATTAATGCAAATATCTCGATTTATAGATTAAAATAAAAAAAATTAGGAGCAAATCAGATTTAAATTGGACCCAGAATAAGGATTCAAAGAAAAAAGAAGAAAATAATAATAATAAAAAAATCAGTTTGGTCAGTCCAAACCGGTTCAAAAAATTAGTTCAGATCGACTGCAGCCTGCACTCAGATCGACCTAGCTCTTTTGACATCCCAATGATGTCAGATTCATCATGGTGCATAGGAGGGAGCAAAATTTGGGTAGTGGACCTAGCTTTCATGTGGTCCACAGGATTTGATGTGCATGATCGGGTGGTTGATATTGCATTCTATACGTGATCCAACGATTAAGAACCAGGCTAGTTTGATTTTAAACTCCTTCAGACTTCCCAGGCACTATCCAATAGCCAAAAATATTCTGATGAGGAGATCTGACGGTCCAAAAGTGATCTAGTCGTTAATCAAGCACTGGGCGACAATTTTTGATGGGTTTTGAGGCATTTGATGAAGATCCAATGGTCAGAATTCAATAGACAGGTGGAGTCTAATCCAAACTCCAATTAGACTTCGAGAAGAATTCTTAAAACTCTATTTTTCTCTATTTAAACCCCACTTCACACCACAGGTCCTCGAAGCTCTTTCTCAGATCCTCTTAGCCCTAAATTGATCCTTCTCTCTCCCCTTTTCTTTCTTCTTCTTTCATCTTTCCTTCTCCATTCTTCTTCTTCCATCCTTTACCAAGGAGTTTAAAGATGCCGGAGATGAGCAGATCATCAACCATGCACGGCTAAAGGCCTGAATTCTAGGAAAGTCAATAAAATCTTCTAGCATGGGTTGCATAGATTTTTAATATTTTATAATTTCTTTTATGTAATATGGTCTTCTATCTAGTTTTTAATATTTTTTTTTATGCATGAGATCTTGACTTTGTGATATACTTATTATTTTGATTAAAACCTAAATAGATTATATTTATTGAGATGGATTGTGATTGGGAGATACAATCCATGCTCAATTTAATAGTTTATTTTAGAAAAAAATTATTAAAAACTATATTCTAAATTTTTAAGAATTAAAGTATTGAATAATTTATAATTCTATAGGGATAGATTATGATCAAAAGATATGATTCATGCTTTAAGAAAATAAGTTATAATTATAATTAAATTCTTAAAATATAAATTCTTGTATTAAAAAGAATTACCACAATCCTTCTAAAGATGGCTTCAAAATCATAGAATACCTTTAATTAATTCTAAAATTCTAGTTAATTAATATTTACTATATTTCAATTTGCTAAATCTTAATTAATTCTCTTTATTTTATTTTTTTAAATTTTTATCATAAAAATTAATATAAAATTTTATATTTAATTAAAATTAAACATAACTTAGTTTACAATCCTTGAGAAAATTGACATCCGATTCACCAATATTCTAACCAATAGTAGGATTAGATTTAATATTATTTTTGGTGCTATAATGATGAGCATCAAATTTTTGGGGCCATTGCTAGAGATTATAGCATGATTGCTTTAATTTTTAAAAATAAATAAATAAATAAATAAAATATAAAAAAATAAAAATTAATAAAATAAAAATTAAAAAAATAATTTTTATAGTGACACTGCATAACCTATTTAGGAGATTAGAGTTCTAACTACAAAATCTAACAAGTAAAAATTTTCACTTTTGATTGGACATCTTTCTTTGTTTGCATTGCATATCCATAAACTACTTTAAGGGCACAATCCATTAAATAAGATAAGATGAGGATTTGATTATCCTTTGTTAGCCCACAAATTACTTTCTTGCATCTGCATAATCTAGAACTTAATTTAAAATTAATTAGATATTAGTCCTAGGATACTCTAGCTCAATAGGTTAAGAAAGTCTTAGAGTTGGACCAGATTTGGATTGGTTAATTGCTCGGTGTCTAATGCAAGTAGTTTAAAGAAGGTGATTTTCGATTGGTTCCATTGTCTGACCTAGCCAACTCAGTTGATGTCTAAGAAAAGCAATAAGCAGGGAACCTCCCATATCTTATATTTATCTGGCTGAGTCAGTTAGTCAATCTTGGGCTTGGAGTGCTCAAAGGTAATCTTGGCGGTTAGGAGCTATTTAGATTTAGATTAATCTTGAGAAAAAAAGTTTATTCTTATTTTATTTGATTATAATTAACACCAAATTTAAATTTAATTAAAATACTCTTCTCTTTCATCTCTAGATTTAGGACTCCGTAGGACTCATCTTTAGAATCCTCTCTTTTCTCTTCCCTTATCTCCCTAAAAAAAAAGAAAAAAATTACAAAATAGCAACTTAAAAAAGAATATTTGGTCAGTTGGTAAGAATAGATCCAAATCCTATCCTAATCTAAGAAATTTTTGAAGAAAAAGTATGCAGGGTTTCATGCATGACTTTCGAAACTTTTTCAACAAACTACATAGCGGAAGACTTAGATTAATCTAATTAATCAATATATGCATGTGATCAAATTACTAAACCCTGCATCTAGGATCTATGACATGTCAAGATGCAAATATAAATCTAAAAATAAATCATAAGTTGGTATTGATCATATCAATACCCTAGATCATATTTAGTAAATCCAAGATCAAATCTAGGTCAAAAAGAGATTGAATCTCTTTATCTTTGCATGGGTTGAGAACACCGCTGCTGAAATCCATGGTTATCTTCATTGCTTGGAGCCTTACAAGATATTTGATCTCTATAGGTTATCCACATGAGGCTGCTATGCTGATCAAAGATTCGTCAAATGAAGATCCGTGCGAAGTGCTAGCTTCTTGTAGATCCTTTCTGATGATTGATATAAAAATCTTTCTTTGAATCTCTTGGAGCCTCCAAGAGAGGAAGAACTGGAGCCCAAAAATGAAGACAAGAAGGCTCAAGGAGAAACCCCTAAGAGAAGACCCATCTTCTCTTCCTTTTCTCTCAACAGGACAAACCCTAGACTTGTCCTAAAAGAACCTCACACCTCCTTAGAAGATGAGACCCTCTCCTCTTGTCTTCCCACACCCTCTCTCTCACTTTCTCTTTGATTTTTCCCATGGAAAATCATTCAAAATATGGAAAGGAGAAAGCTTAAAGAAAAGCCCCTAAGAGAAAATCCTTCTTCTCTTACTTTTCTCTTAACAGGACATGAACAATTTATATCCTAAAGAAACCACCACACCCCAACAATATTGGCACCTCAATCCCATGCCCCTCTCCCCTTTTCTCTTTCTTTGTTACCATGTATTGGTCTCTTCTCATGCCTGAAACCAATTAAACAATGCACCATCCACTTTAAAGGAAGGAAATTAAGGAGTATAAAAAGATTAGGACTCTTATTGATAGAGTCCTTCGGACGTCCAACTCTTGGACGCCCCCTCCTTCAATATGTGGCCTGAGATGGTGCTCCCTTTCAGAATTTCATGCATGAGAAAGGAATAAAAGATGGTGCAAATCAAAGGAGATGTGTGGAACAAATTTCCAAAAGAAGAGGAGTTTTAAACTTTTAAAACTCTATCTTCTTATTCCTTGTTTGACCAATTCAAACAACATTCCAAAAACACCAAGAAAAGGGGGTGTGGAACTTTTATTGGCGTGAGAAATCTCATGCCAATAAATGAGAAAATATGGCATGGGATATTTGGTCCATGGCACAAGAGAGGAGGGAGAATCCCAGTCTAATTGGGACTCTCCAATTTTGACTAGGTCAAATCTATTTTAAACCTATTTGAATTAGGATTAATGTAACATAATTAAGGATGATTCTAGTCCATCTAGAAGTCCAATTAAATTAAATTAAATTATATTTAAATTTAATTTAAATTCTAACCTAATTAAGAATTAGGTGCACTTAAGTCTAATCAAACAAGAAATTATTCTTCTTTGTAATTGGCTTATCTCATAAATTAATTAAACTTGACCCAATCAAGTCTAAATCAATTCTAATTAAATCTAATTATATTAGACTTGGTCTCTACCCAATTGCTCAATCAAACTAAGTCAATCAGTAATTCAATTACTAATAGATCCTCCTGCAATATTTGTACTTGATCGATGATCAATCGCATTGATAATTCGATCATAAAATGATTCTTAATCATTGATCAATGATTGCTTGTCATTACAACATCAAATAAAAATTAGATCTAATTTTAATATTTAGGATAGTGGTGAGTTGGGTGTCAATTTTTTCGAGGATTGAAGGCTGAGTTGCATTTAATTTAATTAAAAAAATAAAATTTTAAACTAATCTCTAAAGTAAAAATTTAAATAAGTAAGTTAAAAAAATTAATTATAATTTAGCAAATTAAAAGAAAGCAACTACTTAATTAATTAGGGTTTTGAGATTAATTAAAACTATTCTAAAATTTCAAATCCATCTCTAGCATGATTGTGGTAATTTTTATTATTACAAGAATTTATTATTTTTAAGAATTTAATTATGATTATAATTTATTTTCTTAGAGTATGAATTATATCTCTTGATAATGATCCATTTTCATAAAATTATAAATTACTCAATACTTTAATTCTTAAAAATTGATAACATAGCTTTTACTGATTTTCTCTAATATAAACTATTAAATCGAGCATAGACTATATCTCCTGATCATAACTCATCTCCATAAATATAGTCTATTTAAATATCAATCAATAATAAGTATGTTAATATTATATCTCATGTATGGAGGATAAAAGTTATGATTGGATAGGAGAATATTTTATTCTTTGCATAAAAAAATTATAAAAAATAAAAAATTATAATCCATGCTCGAAGACTTCATCTACATCCTAGAATCTTGATCTTTAATTGCTCATAATTTGAAATTCTCTGACTTCTGGCATCTTCGGATCAACCAAATAAATAAAAAGAAAAGAAAAAGAAAGAAGAAGAGAGAAAAGAGAGAGGTCTGGAGGGCTAATTCTCCTCATGGGGCCTCTCTCAAGGTCTGGCATATCAGGCTCTTAAATAGAGAAAAAAAGAAGTTTGTGAGTCCTTATTGAAGTCAAATCAGACTCTGGATCGAATCTAATCATCCAAAATATTCCTAGGCATTGGATCTTGATCAAATGGATCAAAAACCCTGCATAAAACCATCACCTGATAGCTTGATTTATTCTTGGCCGTTGGATCACCACCAGCTTGATTTAATTTTAGCCGTCGGATCGCATTTAGGAAGGCTAGGAACTTTGAATCAGATTGGGAATCGCCCCTAGCCATTGGATCTGAATCGGGAGTGCTAAGAGCCATTAGATTGTACATCACTATTCTCATGGACCACCTGGAACGAGCTCATGCAGCCAACCAGAGCCTGCTGCGCTGGATAAAATGATCGAAATGCCCTCCTATGCCATGATGTTTATTCCATAGACGCTTTAAGGGTCTACATGTACTGACTCAGCACAAGATCCATCATGGATTGTGTGCTTTCCTGACGTCAGGGCTGCTCTTGTAGGTTGGCATTGTCAGACAAGGCTGGGCCGTAGTCGGGCTCTGCTTTGGGCACGTGGGCTAGGCTTGAATATATCGAGCTGGCTCTGGAGCGCACTCAAGCCGATTTGGCTGGACTGGCCAGTCTAATTATTTTTTTCTTTTTTGTCTCATTTAACTTCCAAGCTTCGTGAATTGGCCGGTCTAATTATTTTTTTTCTTTTTCTCATTTAACTTCCAGGTTTTGTAACTTTTTTAATTTAGCTCCGATTTGCATGAAATTTATTTTGTTTGAACCAACAAATTAAGCTCTTCAAGGTTTTTTTCCTACAAAACATCAATAAAAGTATTAATTTTTTTAAATAAATATTAAATATTATATTATTTAATATTTTTATTTATAAATTTATGATAATTATCACATCTTCCAACTTGAGTTTTACTCATCCTCGAGTAAAAAGAGAAAACTTAGAGATATATACAGACTTGATAAGATATGAAAGTTTTTTAGGTCATCTTAAAGTCAGTTGATAACTTGTTAGAGATATAAGAGATACGTCATCGAATTATTAATTCCATCCCAAATAGTGGTTAAGTGAAGAACATAAAATTTTTAAATTTTTTTTTGATCAAATTTTCATCTTTTTCTTTAAATTCTCTATCTTTAGTATGGACTGGAGTTTTTTTTTTAAATATAGCTAGTACAATATTTTAATCTCTTAAGCTTTCTATCTAACTCTTATAGCAAGCTTTAGACCAATGACTTCCAAATCAGTTGACTTTCGAATACTAGATGTAGAATACCTCTCGAGCTTACTAACTCAAGTCAAATAGGCTACAGATTAAAACTAACTGTATAACAAGTTTTTTCATATTGTGCACTTTATGACGTGAATAACATTGCTTACTTAGGCAATGGGACCCAGTTACTTGGTAGGAGATCAATATTTAGAGCTTGCTCTTTATTTTTTTTTCAATTTTTTTTTTAAAAAAAAATTATATCTTTTTTACTCAAACCCACATAAAGTAGATTCTTTATCGAATATAGGCTGAAAAAAGATTTTAGAATCACTCAAAAATTTATCTATTCTAAACCTGATAATTTATTAGATTTTCTTAATAATTTGATCCTTAGTATTTTAAAAATTTTCTAGACCATTAATCAATCATCGATTAAAATGCCTAAACAACTTTAAATCAGGATAAAATTAGGTACATAAGACTAATTATCACTATATTCGAGGACTTAAAAATTTTTTATCCTTCTTTCCAACTGAATTTTCATTGTCCTTAATGAAGGAAAGAATAATAAAGGGTGATAGATGTCAAGAAAATAACAAGAAAAGAGTTCACCTGGTTTAGTATATTTTTAGTCTCATCCTAGGCTTTAATTGTTCTTCGTTCAACATAGGTTTGTAGTTCTCCCCCCAACTTAATCCTAAAAGAAAAGTAAACTAAAAAAATAAAATATTAAATGTAAAAGCAAAAGCTAAAGTTGGGTTGCCTTTCAGTAAGCACTAAGTTTAATGTCTTTAGCCAGATCCTAAGAAGAAGTTTTAGGTATAATTATTTTGAGTACATATTTCAAGGTTCCAAAAAGATAAGGCCAATCAGGAGGCTTTGTCATTATGGCAATAAAATATTTATGGAATGCTTTTTGGTGGTTAAGCATAGCTCTAATCAACAATGTATTCAAAGCAAGCATACTATTCTAAAGTTTAAAATTATTATAGTTTTTAGGATGATCAAGAAGGGATTGTGTTTGGACTAAAATCAAAAGTGATGGTTTAGAAATTACTTCAAATATAACCTGATCTACCCCACTTCTTTTTTTGGATATAATGTGTCTTAACATCAACTCTTCTTGATCAAAATCATGAAACTTTTTTCAAATTAATTTTAAATCTATCTCCATACATCATTTCAATATTGTAGATAAATTTTAGAGGCCGTCCTCAAAAATAGTGCCAAAAATAGAAAAATCAGACTTAAAATTATTATCCCTTATTTTAGTAGTATCTCATCCAACAGCTTCTTTATGTACTTTTAGAATACCTATAAGTTGATCTTTCTGGATAGGTATCATTAGTAGTATGTCTGTAGGTATATCAGAAAGTGATTTCAATTCTAGGTCAGTTGATGGTTCTAACAAGAGAGCTATTGGTGGCTTAAATTTTTCAATCTATGGTGGGATGATTTTAGGATAGGGTGTATCTACTTGGTCATTAACTTCTGTATTGTACCCATCATCATCAAAATCGTCCACCTCATAATGAGCCAAATAGAGATTTAATGAATTTTGGAAAAAAATTATATGTGAAGCTTTCTCTAGTGTGTTATTCACTTGTGGTTTTTGAAAAGTTTCTATTAATTCTATCATCTCATAAATTGGTCCTCCCTTCCCATTAAAAGGATTGGGTGATTCTAAGGTACTTAGGGATAGGTCCATAGGTAAGTAAGGTGATGGAATTGGTTCATCCCACCATTCTAGTTCTTTCTGGTATGTTCTTGCCTCAATTATATAGTTTAAGAGAGTCTTTTTAGTTATGCAGGGTTATTCTATGGTCATATTATTTTTGAGAGTTTTAATTGATTGTTCAGAAAAAACTTTTGGGACATTAAAATTTCTAGCCATATATGGTCCCTCAAGGTCACTCTCGGGTTGACTAGGCAACTCTTTTTCCTTCTGCTGTTTGAATGTAAGCACTTGCTTCTCTAGTTCTTTAAAGATTTGCATACGGGAGTGATAGGTTTGTTGTACGGTCTAATTATTGAGTTCTAACTCATTTAATGCTTGCTAAATTTTCTCTTCAAAAGTTGATTCATTATTATTTGGAGAAGATTGATATTGTGGGTAGGGCATATTATAATGTGCATTCATGAAAGTGGATCTTTGTGGCAGCAAGATAACCACTAGTTATGATTGACACGAAAAATCTGGTGGACCCTCCAGTCTGGATTGTAAGTATTAAAGTATGGATTATTTTCTGATTTGTAGGCTATTTGGGCTTGATCTTGATAAACTTGCTTATACATATACTCAAAAAATTGGTATGGGCATTTACTTGCATAATAGGTGGGGCTCGATCAAATTGCACAAACTTGTTGTGCACAAAGAAAAGATGGATATGAAGAGTGTTTAATGGCTATTAGACTATCTAATTTATGGGACAACTCATCCACTTTGCTTTTGAGATCCATCTTAAATTATTTTGATTATTTAAATATGGGCAATCAAGGGTTCTAGATTAGAGCAATCCTCTTTTAATTTTTTTATTTTACTATATTTTTTAAAAAAAGATTGAGAAAAGAGATAAGGAGAGAGAATTCTAAAGATAAGAACCTAAGGGATCCTAGATATAGAGATGATAGAGAAGAGTATTTTAATTAGGATTTGAATTATAATAATAAATAAGTTAGGCAAGCATTGACTCTCTATCCTAGGATTTACTTAGATCTAGATAGCTTCTAAATGCCAAGATCACTTTCAAGCCCTCCAAGTAAAGAATCAACCACTTAACTAGCTAGATAAGTATAAGGTCGGTGGAAATCCTCTCGTTGCTTTCCTTAAACACCAATTATCTTGGTTAGATAAGCTAACGAAACTAATTAAGTAACCATCTTTCCTCGGAATGCAGTTCTTGAACCACTTGCCTAGACACCAGTCAAACTGACTAACCCTAATCCAGTCCAACTCTTAAAATTTCTTGTCCTAATGTGATCGAATATCCTTAAGGACCAATGTCTAATTGATTTTAAGTTAAGGTCTAGGTTAATACAATATGAAGGGTGATGATTTATGGACTAAGGAAGGATAATCAAATCTCCATCTTATCTTGTTTAATGGGTTATGTCCTTAAAGTGTATTATGAATATGCAATGCAAACAAAACATGATGTCCAAATAGGTTGATTTTCTTTAAGATTTAATTAATTTCTCTTTATTAATTAAGTGTTATGAGGTATAATTATTTTCTTGTTAAATTAGGTTATTTAAAGCTAGAAAAATAGAAGGTAGAATTTAATTAAGTTAATTAGATTAACAATATTATATTTTATCTAAACTAATTTAGAGAATCAAGCTAATTGGAAAGTAAATTATACTAGGCTTAAGAGGTAACTAGATAGCTTAAGAAATTAAATCAATTTTTAAGATAATAATTTATTCTAAGCAGTAAATTAATTACGTAAACTAAGTTCATTATTTTGCTATGCAATTAACATACTCTAGCTAGAAAGCAATTAATAAATCATAAATGAAAAGCAATTAATTATGTAAATTTTTTTCATGTTTCTAGATCTAACATTATCAGATATTGCTCATAAAAAAATTCTACAAGAAATGGAGAAGAAGGGTTCTCAAAGAAACCCTAAGAGAAGACCTTTTTCTCTTCTTCTCTCATCAGGACATGATCTGATCATATCCAATGATGACCACCATGCCCCAACTCTTTGGAGCACTCAACCTTCACACTGTCTCCCTTTCTCTCTCAGATTTCTCTCATAAAAAAATCATAAAAAAATAAGAAGAAAATAAACCTTGAAAGAAAACTACAAGAGAAGACATTCTTCTCTCTTACCTTTGTCTTCATCAAGACATCAACATTTGATGTCCAAAAGAAAGATTTTCCTCCATGATTGTTGGCACCCATAACCTCAACGCCTTTCTTCCTTTCTCATCTAAAATTACCATGGAATAATCAAGGGAAAATGATGCCATCTATTCTCAAAAGGGGCATCCCACAAAATAGGTAAGACTAGGTCAATTGACCTAGTTAAGATAAATTCAAATGAGGAAGTTAGGGAGGTGTCCAACTGTTGGAGACCTCCTCCTCAATTTTCTGCATGGAGAAACAAAAGAGAAGACCCAAAAATAGAAAAAATGGGCGACCAAAAAATAGGTGGGCATGGAGAAAATTGGTGCAAGGGAGGGGAGGAATTTTGGTTTCATGGGACTCTATCTCATCTTGCCATGTTTGACCAATTCGAACAAGATTCCAAATACATGTTTTAATTCCCAAAACCATCTGATATGTGCCCATGGAGACCATCCTTTATGGTGAAAAGATCTGGAAATAGAAGTGGCGTGGGCTTTAAAGGTGGTGCAAGGAAAATGAGAGAGTCTCAGTCCAACTAGGACTCCTATTTGACTAGGTCAAAATAATTTTGAATCCAATTAAAATAGGATTAGTGCAAGCCTAATTATGGATGATCCTAGTCCAACTAAGAACCCAATTAAGTTAGGTTTAAACCATATTTAAATCTAATTTGAATCTCAAGTTAATTTGGAATTAGATACATTCAAGTCGTAGTCCAACAAGGACTTGTTCTTCCTTGCAATTGGCTTATCCAATAAACCAATTGCACTTGACCCAATTAAGTCCAAATAAATTCTAATTAAATATAATTGAATTAGACTTGATCTTAGCCTGATTGCTCAATCAAATTGAGCTAATTAGCAATCAATTACTAATCGATCCTCCTACAACACTTGCATTAGGTCAAATATCAATCGTATTGATGGATCGACCATAAAATGATTCTCAATCATCGATTAACCATCTGATTAGATTACAACTTCTTATATGTGTGACCCCATAGGTTCGAACCTAAGCTAGTAGCATAGAAACTAATTTCTATACCAATTAAAATCTAGCAATGATATCCGACGTTCGGATAGGTCGAATGTATGTAAAGCAACATTCTTAGAATTCCGACCTATAGTTATCGTATAATTTATTTCTTTGATCAATAATGCTCAAGACGACTTCGAGTAAACTATCAATACTCATACAAGTCATCTCTATTATATTTCAAAATTTATAAATTTCATGACTCCTCACGAGGATTATCCAGGCCTAAGTTTTGCTAAATTAAAATACAGCAAGACATTCTCTTCCTGAAGTTAATCAGGAGTGGTCAATCACATCTTGACTCATACACCAACTTTACAAGTACTTGACTGTACCCACCTATATTAAAAATACAGACAGTCCAATACTAAAGTACAGTGAGTTGCTTATAAGTCACCATGGTTATCTCAAATTGGAGGGACACTTATATCCATTGACCTAAGCTAGCTACTCTTGACAGTAGAGTGCTACATTGATCACGTTCAGTGTAGATATACTTCTACATCTCACTTGGATGCTATACCAGTATCTTTACACTACTTGATTATAAGGACAATCAATGCATATGGTATATAATAACCTATACTCGATAAGTTATCGTCCTTATTAATAACTTATTATTTGATCATGAATAATTTAAAAATAATTTAATAAATTCTTCTTTATCAATTGATTGTGGTTCTAAAGATTTCATCATAATTTAGGAATTCATTTAAGAAAGATAGAACTTTTATGATAAATCAGCCAAATAACTATTATTATTAGATAATTTATATACTAATTTTAATCATCTACCACTTAGATGATTGGCTTTAGGATGTATTTCTCAACATAGACCACATAAAAGCTAGGTCCACAGCCCAGAATACTCAGTGGACCACGTTATTTGTGATGTCATGATGATATCATGCGTGTTGGTTTGCTGGGCTGTTCGTTGGTGGGCCGCAGGGATGGGCTACGATCTGGGCTGAGCCATGGGCGCTTAGCATGCTGGGCCAGTTTCTTTATTTATTATATATATATATTATTTTTTTATTTTTTTTCTTTGAATCCTCGTTCTGGGTCCAATTTAAGGCTATTTTGCTCTAAATTTTTTTTTCATTTTAACCCATAAATCAAGCTCATTTTATTGACGATCATTGTTCCCACAAAAAATAAATAAAAATATTAATTTTTAAAAATAAAAATAAATTAATTTGTAAATTAATATTTTTATAAATATATTTAATATACTTATCACCAAGTAAGTGACCTAAATTGGATATAGAAAAGTGTTTATGAGCCCATTAACTTTAGTGATGAAAAATTGGATATGGAACCATGAATGAACCAAGACTATGAAGAATGTAAGGAGGTCAATGATGTAGTTGCAGTGAGTATGGAACTTAGATGTGAGCCTTCAGTTGAACCATTGTCCAAACCATTAGTGGAGGAAACACCCAAGTTAGAATTAAAATCATATTACAACAAAACCTAGTTTTTGCGATACAACGTACTCATCGTAAGTAATAAATTTTCATTGCTAATAATTATTAGCAATAAAAATTTCATCGCTAATTCTTCATTGCAAAAAATGAGATCATAGATAATAATTAGCGATGAAAAGATCATTTTCTTTTTCCATTATAAATAAGTTATTTATTTTTGATGAAATATTTTTATTATAAATAATTATTTTATTTCCAATAAAAATTTTTCATCATAATAAATCTTAATTGCAATGAAAAATTTTCATCATAAATAATTTTTATTTACGATGGATAATTTCCATCATAAATAATTTGTATTTATGATGGAAAGTTTTCATCATAAATAATTACATCCTAAATTATTTTTTTAAAAAAATTATAAATAAATATATTTATAATTTATAAAATTAAAATAAAAAATTTATAAATAAATTTGATCATTTCATCCATAATAAATTTTATCATTTTATTATATAAAAAGGATTTCATTATAGAATTTTTTTTTTGATATATAAATATAAAAGATTCAAATAAAAATAAAAATAGAAGAAAATAAGTTGCCGACCATCAAGCATTGGCAATATCTAAAGAAGGAGAATGGGCCGAAGGAGGGGAGTGCTTAGAGGAACTCAGACCAGCCTATTGTTGCCCATCATCTACATCATCTGCTTCATCTGTGCCATCCGCTCCATCATCTATGACTGAAACAACTGGTACTCATTGATGCATGCAGTCAACTCAGCAGCCCACTATCAATCCTCACCAGCCTATCTCTGTATCTCTACTAGCTGGGCATCGTAGATAGCATGGATGCCAGTCTTAGATGAGCATGAAGATGTAGAAGCTTTGATCCCATACCCTAATCTCTTAACATAATTGGATCTCGTATCAAGCATTTGATCATAGATCTTATCATCTGTGGATGCGGTCGAGCCATCTAGGGTAGGCTGGGATCTAATATCTATCATACGATCTTGAAAATTAAAGTTATAGCTATTCCAAGTTTGTACTGAAAATAAAAATACCAATGAAAAAAATAATTGGCAAAACTTACGTAAAGCTTCTGACTCCTAGCCATCCAGTCCTCTAACCATCGCTGATGGATCCGCTGGTAGATCTCGATCCTACTAAAAAGCTTGCCACTCTCTATATCTCTTTATAATTTAAGAATAATTAATATATTTTTTTTAATATTTAAAAGTTAAAATATAATAAATAAAAATTACTTATCATTTGCTCCATATGGCGAGTGAATGGCCTCGAACCCCTACAATGCGAGGCTATCTGTCTCGCCCGATTCGTGGCATTTTTGGTACATCGATCCTGTACAATTAACATTCAAATTAGTTAGTAAGTAATTGAATTTAAAAATAAATAAGTTAATTATTAAATTTTAAATAAAAAAAATTATCTAATATGCTGGATCCTTGTACGTGTGGCATATGATAGCTCAGTCCTCGATACTGAAGCTATTATATGGTTGCTGCTGCGTTGCCTCCACCCCCCGATCATGCACTATAGCATACTAGTGGCGATATATGCGATGCCGATACTTTTTGAAATACGAGCTTAAATGATCATCTACAGCTCGCCACACGCGATCGTGCTCAAATCAATAATCTCATTATTATTATTTTAATTATTCTTATTCTTATTCTTATTCTTACTACTACTATTACTATTATTATTACTATTATTAATATTATTATTACTATTATTATTATTATTATTAATATAATAATTATTATTATTACTATTATTATTAGTATTATTGTTATTATTATATTTATTTTGATTATTTATTAAAATTTAAAATAAATTTCTTTGAACACCATCGTAGCCCTTCTCCCTTTGCGGCGCCCCTCCGTCGCCCACCATCGATGCCCACGGCCCTCCAACCCATCCGACGTCCCTCCGTCGACCACCATCGATGCCCGCGGCCCCCCAACCCATCCCGACATCCCTCCATCGACCACCACTGATGCCCGTGGCCCCTCAACCCATCCCATCACCACCGCCTTGTGGCCCTGCATCCCACATAGTCCCCCACACCCTGCAGTTGGCACCCACCCTCCGCACCACCATCCACCATCGGCCAACGCATAGAAATAACTCACAGCCCCCAATCCACGGTCCCATCACCACCACCCAGTGGCCCCCCACCCCACGCATCCCCCATCCCCTGCAGTCGGCATCCACCTTTCGTGCCCCACCACCTGCCACCAACCACCACACGAAAATACCTGCAGCCGCTCGAACGATCGAAAGAGAACCAAAATAAAAATACCATTAATGGTGGCAATGGCAATGACAACACCGGCGACAACGATGGTAGTAGTGGAAGACCAGGTCGTCGATCGATGGAAGCTAAGGAGGAGGGGGAGAGAGAAGATGAGGGAGGGGGCGAGAGTGGTTTTCGGTCGGGGTAGAGATAAGATGAGGGGGTTTCATGTGAACGTAGTAGGAGAGGATATTTAAAGATTTTTAGCGATGCAAATTCATCGTTAAAGGTATTATTAGGAATGAAAAATAATTTTTCATCGCTAATAATTCCCACCAATTATTTTTCAAAAAAATTTTTCTCTCCAAAAATATTTAAAATATTTGATAAAATTATTTATGATGAAAAATAAATTTTATCATAAAAAATGATTATTAGCAATGATAATTTTCATCATAAATAAATTTTCATAAATATATAATTTAAAAAATTAAAAAAAGATGAGAATATTTGCAACAAAAATATTACATCATAAATAAATATTATTTATGATGGAATGTAAAATTCTATCATAAATAACAATTATTTGCAATGAAAAATTTTCATCACAAATAATTTTTTATATATAAATAATTTAAAAAATTAAAGAAAAGCTAAGAATATTTGCGATGAAAATTTTTTCATCACAAATAAGTATTATTTGTGATGAAAAATGTATTCCATCATAAATAAATATTATTTATGATGGAAATCCATATTCTATCATAAATAATTATCCATAAATATAAAAATATAAATAATTAAAAAAGGTCAGATTTTTTATGATGAAAATTTTTATAGAAAAGATAAAAATATGATGTGCATGATCGATGTGATGGAATTGAGCGATGCAAGTGCTTCCACCATTAGCTAGCTTGCAGGCAAATTAAATTTTTTCAAAAATTAATATTCTTTTAAAAAAATTATTATTCTTTGAATATTATATAATTTTAAAATTTAAAGTCTAACTTCATTGTTCATTATTTAAGTAATTATCGTGCAAGTATGATTGTCTCGATCTGGTACCTTTAGCTTTGTAGATTGATAAAATTTGATTTCGATGATCACGAACGATCGTATGATGATCTGATAGATAGAAATCATCGATGGATTTAAAAACTTACAATGATGATCTTTATGATATTTATAGTATACTATCAAAATTTTATTTCTATCGAATATCATTATCATGGTCAATTTAGTATAGGATGATTTCGGCTATTAAATAAAAAAGAGGCATCAAATGGCTAAACAATGTTCGATTAAGATGATTTTTTAGATAAATGATCTTTTCTACCACTTGGATCATTTGTATCGTGGAGATTATAAAATTCAAACTGCACATATATGAACGATCCAAAACTATATATCTCTTGATACTTATTCTCAAGGTTCTTAGGTAATTATACTTGTATTTTTGTAAAATCTACTTAATATGGATGGTTCATATACATACGATTTGAATTTTATGATCACCACCATATAAATGATGAAAGTAGTAGCAAAGATCATTTATCTAAATAATCACCTTAATCAGATGCTATTTGACTTTTTGATCATTCATTTTTTATTTAACGATCCAAATCATCTCATAGTAAATTGATCATGATAATGATATCTGATTGAAGTAAAATTTTGATAGTATGCTACAAATATCATAAAGATCATCGTTGCAAAATTTTGGATCTATCGATGAACTCTATCTATCAGATTATCATACGATCATTCGTGATCATCAAAATTAGATTTTATCGATCTACATAGCTAGAGTTACCAGATTGAGGCAATATTTTGTGACGATGCTCACATAATAATTACTTAAATAATGAATGATGAAGATAGATTTTAAATTTTAAAATTATGTAATATTAAAAAAAATAAAAATATTTTTTTAAAAAAATACTAATTTTTGAAAAAATTAGAAAAATATTAATTTGCTTACAGACAAGCTAATAGTGGATGCACTCGCACTCCTTAACCCTATCATATCGATCATGCATGGCACATCTTTGCTCTTTTTTTGTTTTTAAAATAGTCCATATTTTTCTATTTTTTAAATATAACATTTTGGCTAGATTATTTATGATGGAGATATTTCATCATAAATAATTTATTATTTATGATATAATTTTTTTATTATAAATAATTAATTATTTATGATATAAAATTTTCATCATAAATAATTTGATATTCTAATTTTTAAAGTAATTTATTTTATTCAAATAATTTATGATGAAAATATTACATCATAAATAAATAATTATTTATGATGAAAAAAAATTATATCATGAATAATAAATTATTTATGATGGAATATCTCCATCATAAATAATCTAATATTTTTTAATTTTTTAAATAATTTATTTTTATAGATATTTATGATGGAGATATTTCATTGTAAATAATTGATTATTTATAATGCAAATTTTATTTTCATCATAAATAATTAATTATTTATGATATAATTTTTTTTATAAATAATCTAGTATTTTTTAATTTTTAAGTAATTTATTTTATTTAGATAATTTATGATAAAAATATTACATCATAAATAATTGATTAGTTATGATGAAAAAAATTACATCATAAATAATAAATTACTTATGATGGAATATCTCCATTACAAATAATTTGGCATTTTTTAATTTTTAAATAATTTATTTTTATAGATTATTTATGGTGGAGATATTTCATCATAAATAATTGATTATTTATGATTAATATTTCCATTATAAATAATCTAATATTTTTTAATTTTTTAAGTAATTTATTTTATTTAGATAATTTATGATGAAAATATTATGTCATAAATAATTAATTATTTATGATGAAAAAAATTATATCATAAATAATAAATTATTTAGAATGGAATATCTTCATCATAAATAATCTAATATTTTTTTACATTTTTAAATAATTTATTTTTATAGATTATTTATGGTAGAGATATTTCATCATAAATAATTGATTATTTATGATGTAAATTCTATTTTCATCATCAATAATTAATTATTTATGATGTAATATTTTTATCATAAATAATCTAATATTTTTAATTTTTAAATAATTTATTTTATTTAGATAATAAAAATATTACATCATAAATAATTGATTATTTATGATGAAAAAAATTATATCAATAAATTATTTATAATGGAATATCTCCATCATAAATAATCTAGCATTTTTTAATTTTCTAAATAATTTATTTTTTTAGATTATTTATGATGTAGATATTTCATCATAAATAATTAATTATTTATGATGTAAATCTTATTTTTATCATAAATAATTGATTATTTGTATGTAATATTTCCATCATAAATAATTTGATATTTTTGAATTTTTTAAGTAATTTATTTTATTCAAATAATTTATGATAGAATTATTATGTTATAAATAATCAATTATTTATGGTAGAAATAGGGTTTGCATCATAAATAATTAATTATTTATGATAAAATATCTCCATCATAAATAATCCAATATTTTTTAATTTTTTAAATAATTTATTTTTATAGACTATTTATGATGGAGATATTTCATTATAAATAATTGATTATTTATGATGTAAATCCTATTTCCATCATAAATAATCAATTATTTTCAACATAATATTTTCATCATAAATAATTTGATATTTTTTAATCTTTTAAGTAATTTATTTTATTTAGATTATTTATGATAAATTTTTTTTATCATAAATAATTGATATTTATGATGGAAACTAATTTTTTTATCATAAATAATTAATTATTTATGATAAAAAATATTTTACATCATAAATAAGCTTTATTTATAATAGAATTTTTTTTATTATAAATATTTTTATTTATAATAAAAATTTTTCATCATAAATAATTCTATCATAAAAGATCTATTTTCTTATAGTGTCACTCTCCAAACACCTGAAATACGCATATCTAGGCCCATCAGAAATCTTACCAATAATCATTGTCATAGACCTAAACTCCTATACAAGTGGGAGAATTATTAACTATTCTTAAGAAAAATAAAGAAGCATTAGGATGGATCATGGCTGATTTAAAAAAGAATAGCCCCTCGATTGTTCAGCATGAAATTCACCTATTAGAGGAAGATAAGTCAAAAAGAGATCCCCAAAGGAGACTCAATCCTATCATAAAAGTTATGAAAAAAAAATAGTAAAACTTCTTGATTATAGAATAATATATCCAATCTTAGACAGTTCATGGATAAGCTTAGTACAAATGATGCCTAAGAAATTAGGAGTTACTGTAGTCTAGAATGATTATAATGAACTGATCTCAACTAGAGTTCAAATTGGATGGTGGGTCTACATCGATTATAGAAAATTAAATACAGCCATCCGAAAGGATCATTTTTCTCTATCTTTTATAAACCAAATGTTAAAATGACTAGCAGGACATGACTTTTACTATATATTTTTTGAATGGATATTATGGCTACAACCAGTTTCCCATAGTTCCTAAGGATCAAGAAAAAAACTACCTTTACCTATCCATTTGGAACCTTTGTCTATAAATGCATGCTCTTTAGATTATGCAATGCGCCAGCTACTTTTTAAAGGTGTATGACTAGCATTTTCTTAGATATGGTTGAAAGGTTCTCTAAAATTTTTATGAACGATTTTTTTATCTTTGGATCCATCTTTATAGATTGTTTGCATCATCTTAAATTAGTCTTAGAAAGATGTAAGAAAAAACATCTAGTTCTAAATTGAAAAAAAATATCAATTTATCATTAAGAAAGGCATAGTCCTTGGTCACATAATCTCAAAAAGAGGCATACAAGTAGATAAAGCCAAGATGGATTTATTTGAAAATCTTTCACCACCAAAATCAGTAAAAAAAAATTGCTCTTTCCTTGGACATGTTGAAATTTATAGAAGATTTATTAAGAATTTCAGTAAAGTGGCTCGACCATTAACTAACTTATTAGCCAAATATGTTAAATTTGACTTCACACTTTAATGTCTCGTGTCCTTTGAAAATTTAAAGAAGAAATTGACTTCGGTCCTAATTATTCATCCATCAATATGGACTCAACTTTTTGAGCTTATGTGCGACACATTTGATCATGCTATAGGAGCTGTTCTAGGTCAAAAGATCGATAAGTTATCTCGAGTGATATACTATGCTAGTAGGATCTTAAATGAGGCACAACTTAACTACTTAACCACTAAAAAATTTTTTAGCTATGATATTTATATTAGAAAAATTTAGGCCCTATTTAGTTGGATCTTATGTAATCATGTACATAGATCACTTAGCCATTAGGCATCTTCTCTCAAAAAAGGATGCTAAGGCATGCCTAATTAGATGGATCTTATTTTTGTAAGAATTTGATTTAAAGATCAGGGATAAGGAAAGTACTAAAAATATAGTGGCAGATCATTTATCTCATCTTGCAATCACACCAACTATGAAAACATCAATCAACGAGTCCTTTTCTGATGAATAATTGATGTCAGTAACCTCAGAACCATGGTATGCTGACATAGTAAATTTTTTAACCACCGACCAAATTCTATTGTACTGGACCACTCAAGATAAGAACAAATTTTTCTCTCAAGTGAAGTATTTTATTTGGAATAATCCATATTTATTTAAATAATGTCCTAATCAAATCATAAGAAGATATATCCCAGATAATGAAGTTAGGAGTATTTTATCCTTTTGCCATGACCAAGCTTATAGTGGTCAGAGCTAAAAAGATAGCAGCTAAAGTGCTTCAATGTGGATTCTATTGTCCTAACCTATTTAGAGATGCCTATAAATACTATAAAAGTTGCATTAGGTGCCAACAAGTAGGCCGAATCACAAAAAAAGATGTGATGCCTATGAATCCAATTTTAATTATAAAAATTTTTGATGTATGGAAAATAGACTTTATGAGATCAATTCCAAAATCTTTTGGGAAAGAGTATATCTTAGTCGCTGTAGACTATGTATCCAAGTGGGTAGAGGCAGTGCCATGCAAGATCAATGATAGTAGGATTGTTATCAAATTTCTTAAAGAAAACATTCTCTCTCGATTTGGTATCCCTAGAGCTATTATTAGTGATCACGGAACCTACTTCTGCAACCGATCCTTTGCCTCACTGATGAAGAAGTGTAACATCACCCACAAACTAGCCACACCCTATCACCCATAGATAAGTGGGCAAGTCGAGGTTTCTAATTGCCAAATGAAGTTGATCTTAGAGAAGATAGTAAGCACCAATAGGAAAGATTGGATGTCACTTGTCAGTAAAACTGGAACATAGGATGATATGGGCCATTAAATAATTAAACATGGACTTGGATGCAGTTGGAGACTAGAAAAAATTATAGATCAATGAATTTGAGAACATAAGGAATGAAGTCTATGAAAATGCTAAAATTTATAAAGAAAGAACTAAAGCTTTCCATGACCAAGCAATTAATAGAAAATTTTTTGCACCTGAACAAAAAATTTTTTTAGGATCCATTTGGTTAGAGTATATTAAATTATGGGATAATTTGATAATTTTAAAAATTATTTAGCTAAAAGAATAATTGTAGAGGAAAATAATTTTTACTATATTTGGTTGGTGAGAAAATTACTCTAGAAAATGACACCCAAAATAGATTATTACGTTTGATTGGAGGTAATCCTATATAAAAATTTAAAAAAAATTATAAATATATTTTTTAATATTAAATAATTTTTTAATACTAAAATAATATTATCATCTTCAATTAATTTTTACATGATGACTATAATCACATAACCTTTTATATAATGCCATCTCCATCTTAATCTTTTTTACAAAAGTTCTTTATTGAATGAATTTTGTAAGACATTAGAATAAAATCAATGATTATACAATAGCTTTATTGGGGGTATTGTTGTCAAATATGGGTTATCATCACTCGAAAATTTATCAAATACCAACCTCCATGGTATTTGTTTTACCTTCTCTCTCCAGAAAATAAGTATAGGGTCCATCAATTTTTTACCATTTCTCTCTTCTACTTTTCATACCAAACATGGTAATTTAACATGAGAATTATTTTTCCATGTTAGATTACTCCCAACTAAATGACCCCTTATATAATTCTAGGCTACATCTATTTTTAGGAAAATTAAGATCTAGATGGATTAGACATTATATAGTTAAGAAAGTCTTCTCACACGGGACATAGGAATTAAAAATCTGAGTAATGGTGTTACTTTTAAAGTTAACAGACAATGACTGAAACCATTTTTGAAACTGCCCACTGAACCTAATAAAGAAGCCATGGTTCTCTGTGAACTTACCTACTCTGATTGATTTACTGTCAAGTCTAGCTCAAGATATTAAATTTAGCGCTCCTGGGAGGCAATCCTAATTTTTGCATTTTACTTTTTTTTTCACTTTATTTAGGTTCTACTTCTATTGGACACTTTCAAAGTTAAGTTGGGAGGAGGACTACAGATCCATGCTTGATGAAGATAAATAAAATCCATGTCAAGTTTGAAAATATATTAAGCTAGATGAACTCTTTTCTTTTTCCTTCTATTTATATATCATACTCTATTTTTCTCCTCCATTAAGGATAATGAAAATTAAGTTGGGTATGAAGATGAATAAAAATAATTAAATCCTTGAATTTGATAATAATTAATCTTATGTACCTGATTTCATCTCGATTTGAAGTTAATCAGGCATTTTAATCGATGATTGATTAATGGTCTGAAGAATTTTTGAAATACTAAGGATCCAATTATTAAGAAAATTTAATAAATGGCCAGGTCTAGAATAGAATAAATTATGAGTGATTCTAAAATCTTCTTCCAACCTATATCAATAAAGAATCTACTTTTATATGGGTATGAGAGAAAAATATCAATATACAAAAAAAATTAAATAAAAAAAGATAATTTTTAAACACTGATCTCCTATCGAGTAACCAAATCTCGTTGCATAAGTAAGCAATGATATTCGTATAAAAAAATAGACAATATAAAGAAGCTTGTTATACAGCTAGTTTTAACTTATAGCCTATTTGAATCGAGTCAGTAAGCCTAAGGAGTGTTCTATACTTAATGTTCTAAAATAAATTGGTTTAGAAGTCATTGGTCCAAAGCTTGCTATAAGAATCAGATAGAAAGTTTAAGGAATTAAAATATTACACTAATTGTAAAATATGAAAAAAATTATTTTCATACTCTAGCCCATACTAAAAATTAAGAATTTAAAGAATAAAAGTCGGGAGTTGGTTAGGAAAAAGCTCTAAAATTTTATATTCTTCACTTAACCATTATTTGGGATGGAATTAATAATCCAATGATGCATCTTCTAAATCTCTAATCAGATATCAACTGACTTTAGGATGACTTAAAAAAATTTTCATATTTTATTGAGTCGGTACATACTTTTAATTTTTCTTTTTACTCGAGGATAAGTAAAACTTAAGTTAGGAGGTGTAATAAATACAATAAATATATAAATAAGAAGCATTAATATATATATTAATTGATATTTATTTAAAAAATTAATATTTTTATTTATGTTTTGCAGAAAAGATCCTCATCAATGCAAAGATCTTAATTTATGGGTTAAAATGAAGAAGATTTGGAGCAAATATGATTTAAATTAGACCCTGAACAAGGATTCAAATAAAAAAGAAGAAAAAATAAATAAAAAAAGAACTAGCTGGTTCAGTCTAAATCAGTTCAAAAAACTAGCTCAGACCATCCTGGACCGACCATAGCCCGCACTTAGATTGGCCCAGTTCCTCTGATGTCCCAATGATGTCAGATTCATTATGGCGCACATGAGGGAGAGAAATTCGAGCAGTGGACTCGGCTTTCATGCGGTCCATAGGGAGCGATGTGCATGATCGAGTCATTGATATCGCGTTCCATACATGATCCAATAGTTGAGAACGAGGCTGATTTGATTTTAAACTCCTTCAAGCTTCCCAGGCACTATTCGATAGTTGAAAACATTCTGATTAGGAGATCTAATGGTCTAAAAGTGATCTGGTCTTTAATCAAGTGTTGGGCAGCAATTTTGATGGATTCTGATGGCCAGAATATAACAGGCAGGTGGAGTCCGATCTAAACTCCCATTAAGCTTTGAGAAGAACTCTTAAAACTCTATTTTTTCTCTATTTAAACTCCACTTCATGCCACAGGTCCATGAAGCTCTCTCAGAGATCCTCTAAGTCCTAAATAGAGCCTTCTCTCTCCCCTTTTCTTTCTTCTTTCATCTTTCTTTCTTTTTTTTCTTCTTCCATCCTTTACCAAGGAGTTTAAAGATGCCAGAGATGAGTAGATCATCAACCATATATAGCTAAAAGCTTGAATTCTAGAAAAGCAGATGAAATTTTTTAGTATGGGTTGTATTTTCTTTTTTATCTTTTATAATTTCTTTTATGCAACAAGTTCTCCTGCGTAGTTTTTAATGAAATTTATTTTTATGCATGAGATCTTGACTTTATGACATGCTTGTTATTGATTAAAATCTAAATAGATTATATTTATTAGGATGGATTATGATCGAAAGATACAATCCATACTCAATTTAATAGTTTATTTTAGAAAAAAAAATTATTAAAAGCCATGTTATAAATTTTTAAAAGTTAAAGTATTGAATAATTTATGATTCTATAGGGATGGATCATGATTAAGAGGTATGATTTATGCTCTAAAAAAATAAGTTATAATCATAACTAAATTCTTAAAATATAAATTTTTACACTAAAAAGAATAACCATAATCATACTAAAGAAGGATTCGAAGTCCCAGAATACCTTTTATTAATTCTAAAATTCTAGTTAATTAATATTTACTTTATTTTAATTTGCTAAATCTTAATTAATTTTTTAAATTAATTTTTTAAAATTTTTGTTATAAAATTAATTTAAATTTTTTAATTAAAATTAAATGTAACTTAGCCTACATTCTTGGAGAAAATCGATATTCGATATATCGCTATTCTAACCAATAGTAGGATCAGATTTAATATTATCTTTAGAGCTATAATGACGAGCATCACTAGCCCGTATGTTATAAATCAACCAATTGTCATGTTCCAAGTGTAAGGATTGGCTAACAAACTTGAAAGATGCATTGAGTTCCAAAAGGCTAGGTAGTGTCTTAGATCAAGAAATGCCCATAGGGATCTTAAAAAATTTAAGGGACACACCTTTAGAAGGTATGTCAGACCTGCTCATGATGTAGACTAACCTAACGATTTTTTCTACTACCAGTTGGGTAATAGACTCTAGTTCTAGTATATACTTGTGTACTTCAATGTAAGATCTTAAGAAATATAGAAGATTGAGGCCAAGAGAGATGATCTTATGAGTAGGCAATGAAGCAAGAGTTACTATTGTGGTTGTAGGAATTTATTCTTTTAGACTATTGTCAAGTTTTTGTCTAGAACTTAGAGACCATTACTGTATGTCTAATGTGAGTAGAAATTTGATTTCTATTTTATGTTTAGCATAGGATGATTATGAAATTAATTTCAATAAGGACCATTGCACCATTTATTTTGGAAATAAAATGGTTGCACGTGATCACTTAATCAATAGTCTCTATAATTTGAATGTTGATGCAAATGAGTCAGTTAATTTATTCGAGCAAACTGTGAATACCATTGGATCTAAGAGATCTAGAGATAAGGTTAATCTAAAATACATATGGCACCTTAGGCTAGGTCATATTAAAGAAGAAAGGATTAACAGACTCGGGAAAGGCAGTCTTTTAGACTAATTCTCAAATAAGTCAATTTTAGTTATGAGTTATGCCTTCAAGAGAAAATAACCAAACTACCCTTTGTAGGATATAGAAAAAGGATCGCTGAGGTACTGGCTCTAGTACATATGCTACAAGAATCTGAACTATTAGCGATGGTTAACTACTGTTGCTAATAGTTCTTTCACCATCGCTAATATTTCTGCCATTGCTAATATCATCGTAAAAGCCAATCTAAAAAATTCTTATCGTAAATTATCATTATTAGCGATGAAAAAATAAACCATCACTAATAACGCTATTAGTGATGACTTTAGAGATAAAATAATTTCATTGCTAATTATTTTTTAATATTTTCATTAATTTTTTTAAAAACTTTTAAAAATATTAGCAATGATAATTTTATGGCTAATGCTATTACTAATAATTATTAGCAACCAAAAATATCATCGCTAACACCATCTCTATTTTTTTAATTTTTAAATAAAATAAAAAAAATATTTTAAAAAATATTAGTGATGATAATTTGGTCTCCAAGGTCATCGCTAATAGTATTAGTGACAACGATTGGCGTCGCTAATAGTATTAGCGACACTGACGCTACTAGTTAATTTTATTTTTTTAAAAAAATTACTAATAATATTTTTAAAATCCTATTTTAGTTAAACATAATGAATTATGTTTCTAATACCTATTATAATTAAAATCCAAAGATAATATGATAATCAAAAATTAAAAATTAATTATATTATACTAAAAATATAAATTATATATTTTTATAATTAGTATACAAGATATAATACATAAAAAAAGGTCCAATCCTCATCGTCATCCGCCTTCTCCTTCTCTTGCTCCTCTCTAGTTGCTGGTGGATGAGAGCCGGATATTTCGATACAAAGTCATATCTTTTGATACACTTCTCTAATTCTCGAACAGATTATTTCTATATATTTCATTCGATGATATGGAGCTATAGACATCCCTAGCCCATCAATTAGATAGTTAGATTGAATTTTTAGCTCTTAGATCTATTTTTCAGACTCAAACCTAAATATATGAAGCTTCTAAATATGAAAATTTAAAATAAGTAAAAAAAAATTAATAATATAATTATTTAATATGATGGCTGGGATGATAAGCCCATCTGATCATGCAGCTGTAGATTTTGGAGAAGCTTCACGATCGTATCGCGGATGGCATTTAGGAGCCTCTGAGGTTGCTAGCTCAGAATCCTCTGCATGACCTCCTCTATGTATGCATCGCTCTAAGTCTGGGATGTTGAGGCCTATGAAGACATTGAAGGATATCAAGATGGTGAAAAGTCGAAGCTATGGTCAAATCCTATAACCTGGCTCCTACTCAACCCTTAGTGGCATTGAGCCATCCCTTAAGGTCAAGAGGGGGCTGAGAAGATGGGTCATCACTGTACCTCTTAACAACGTACATTGCACAATGCATCTGTACAGTTTAAAAATATATTAATTCTAATATAAAAATTAGATTCTTTAATAATTTAATTAGTAAATAAAGTTTAAAATTTTTATCATGATCTGTCGCGACGTAGAATCTAAATAGTCATCAGTCCTCCTAGACTAGTGTGTATCCCACCACAACTACAACTAGTTTGGTGGATGATCTAGCTATCATGTCTACAATAAGTAAATAATAAATTTAAATTAATTAAAACATGCAAATAAAAAATTTTATAGTTCTAGTGAAGAGTGTTGGTATTAATTTCTTACTAATTTGTCGGCCATAATATGTGTGTCGATCGAGTTGCCCGTGTGCCTGATCAGATCCTACTGGATGGCTTGATTCTGTCGGGCCCTCTACCATCTATTGGAGTATTTTTGCTGCTCCACTGGTCATAGAGGGCCTGCTATGTGTCTGCCCACATCTAATGATCCATGAAGAATCTTTAGTCTGATGGTGACTAAAAATCATAGTGCTGGATGGCAGACTATCTGAGGCTGTAGAGGCCATCTTGGAGCCTTCGTGTGGCTGCTATCTCGAAGGTCTAACGGCCAGCCTTATCCTGGGGAGTCTCAAATCAGTAGCACTCCAGCAAGATAGAAGCAAGCATATATTAATATGTAATTAAAACACCAGCATATCAAGAATTTAAAAATTAAACTACTTTTGACTTACTAGAAATATCTTCCAGTTGCATCACGAGTTTCAGATGGCCAGCTGGAGAACTTATTCACCGACCCCAGCATTGAGCATTGGATGATGTTGGTAACCACACGAGATACTTTAGACTCTCTAAATATGCTACAAAATTAATTTTAAAAAATAAATGTTAACTCTAGAATGGTTATATTCTAAATATATTAATTAAAGTTGTAGTATTCTTGAGCGACTCTGAATATGGATGAGTTGTCTATCCTTTGGCTGAGTTGGAGGGGTCGTGAGTCAGGCTAGTCCTCGACCATGAGTCTGTCTAGGAGCCAGCCACTACTGCGTGTGACTATAGGATCACTGATGACCTCCTATCATCTGAACCTGAGCATAAAATATCTAATACAAAGGATGTTATATTAGTTAGCAAAAGATAAAATAACATAAACGAGAATATCTAAAGTATTAAAGTTTACCATCTGATGTGAGATGTGCAAAACCATACGAGCTGGCTGCATGATCGCTCTCTCCTCAAGAACTCTGTCCTTGGCTAGAATGGCTCCGACCTCTAAAAGAGATGATGTATAATTTCTAAAAATAAAAATAAAAATCAAAGCAAGTAGATGACCTAAAAATTAGTTCAAATAAAATATCTATCAAAATATAATAAGACGATCAAAATTTAACTCACGTGTAATATAGATTATTAGTTAGCATCTGTAATGTATTAGCAGAAAAATGATTCTCATCTAACAGTGCATAATAATGTATTGGTTTGCTGGTCCCCTAATTTAGGTATTGTATGATTCTCATCTAGTAGTACATGATAATCTTAGTACATAAAAATGTGAAGAAGGCTTAGATCTGCTATTGAAAAATAAAGCATTGCAAGTTTCTCTGCACCTTTAACCATGAGGTGGCTACAAGTGATTGTCTATGATGTAATAGATTATCCAAGCTTGCCCTGCATTGCAAGTTCCTTTACACCTTTAACCATGAAGTGGCTGCAAGCAGTTGTTTGCAATGTAACAGACCATCCAAGCTTGACCATACAACAACAAGAATAGAATACATCACCTCCATTTAGGTGCATCTTGCATAGGTAGTCATCACAGCCTCTTCGAGCTCTTGGTCGCCTCCTTGAGCTACAAACTAGAAGTAAAAATTATTTTAGAAAATAAAATAATAACTTAAAAATAAAATTTTATGCTTGTGCCATCTGGCAAGCTCTAAGTCTGCATGCAAAGGACATATGTGCATCTTGACCATCCCCATTTACAATGATGTCTTTTACTTCTGTGATTATGTTTTTAGAAATGCTGTACTCTTAGTTCAAAAATGGACTTATTGTCCTTATAAAAGATGTATCAATAGAGAAATGCTTGATATGGATATAGTAGTTGTCCATTTATATAGAAGTGAATTTATGCCAAAATACAAGCATTGGTACCTACATGGGGAGATATGGGAGACAATATGCGCGGACGGGAGGCTCTACTTTTCCAACACATTTGCTGTTGTGCAAGAGCTTAATGGTGATAGGCTCGAGTAGATGATTAGTGCATTTGGTGGGTTTGATCTGATTATCGATGGAAGCTCATGTAATAATCTTTCAGATAGCAAATGCTATAGCCGTGATGGACTATAGGGATTGTTATAGTTATAGCCTTGCTTAGCCTCTGGGGGATAGCAATCCTATAGAGGGTAAGCATGACTATAACCATAGCAACCCTATAGTCCATCATGACTATAAAAGTTACAATCTAAAAGATTATTACATGGATATCCATTAATAACCAGATCAAACATACCAAATGTGCTAATCATCTACTCAAATCATGTCATCATTAATCTCTTGTACATCAGTAATGTCTTGGACAAGTAGAGCCTTCTCTATCCTTGCAATTGTCTCTCAAGTCTCGATCTCCATATAGGTACTGATGCTTGTAGTTTTGCAAACTCCTATATAAATAGGCAATTATTATATTCCTATTAAATATTTCTCTATTGACACATTTCTTATAAGGATAACGAGTCCATCCTTGAACTATGAGTGTAGCATTCCCAAAAGTATAAACACAGAAGTAAGGAACATCATTGCAAATTGGGATGGTCAGGATGTGCATCTTGCACATGAAGACTTGGAGCATTCTAGATGACTAGGTCGAACCAGCACACTAAAATGGCATCCAAGCAAATCTCATCTTAGAATTCAGTCCAAAAATTTAAAACTAATTAATTTAAATATTATTAATTTAAAACTAATTTTTTAAAAATTAACACCATTGGCCTGAGCATGCAGGATATGCCCCAACTCCATGTTTGCAATATTGTCCGAATCTTTCCTCGATTTGAGCACTCTGTATGCCGAGATCCAAGCATGTAGGGCATGTCCCAATCCTATGTTTGCAATGCTGCCCAGACCTTTTCTCAGTTCGAGAACTCTACATGCCGAGACTCAAGCGCATAGGGCATGTCTTGATCCCATGTTTGCAATACTACTCGAACCTTCTCTCGACTTGAGTGCTATGCATGCTAAGACCTGAGTGTGCAGGGCATATCTCAGTCTTATGTTTGCAATCCTACTTAAATCTTCTCTCAATTCGAGTACTCTACATATCGAGATCCGAGCGCATAGGGCACGTCTCGATCCCATATTTATAATGTTGCCTGAATCTTTCCTCAGTTCGAGTGCTCTATATGCCGAGTTCGAGCACGTAGAGCACACCTCGATTCCATCTTTACAACGCTACCTAGACCTTCCACTATAAGAAAATAGTGATTTTGCGATCAAATTTTTTGATTGAAATTTACGATCAATTTTACAACCAAAATTTTTGTGGTCAATTTTACGATAAAAAATTTGAAAATAAAAATAAATTTATAAAATATTAATTTTATAAAATTTTATAACTAATTTTTTGATCAAATTTTAGATCATAAATTTTCCAACCAAAAAATCAATTAGAAAATCCCAAAATTATTTTTTTATAATTTAAAATAAATTAAAAAATTTTTTGATCGATTTTTTTGATCAAAAATTTAATTTTTTGGATCAAAGTTTTGATCATAAATTTTTTGACCAAAAAATAATAAAAAATTCTAAAATTATTTTTTTAAAATTTAAAATAGTTTTAAAAAATTTTTGATCAATTTTTTGCTTGGAAAATTAATTTTTTTAATCAAATTTTTGGTCATAAATTTGATCAAAAAATTGATTAAAAAATATTAAAATTATTTTTTAAAAATTTAAAATAATTTAAAAAATTTTTTGATCTATTTTTTGATCAAAAAATTAATTTTTTTCAATCAAATTTTTGATCACAAATTTTTTGATCAAAAAATTGGTCAAAAATTCCAAAATTATTTTTTTAATTTAAAATAATTTAAAAAATTTTTTGATTAATTTTTCAATCAAAAAATTAATTTTTTTAACCAAATTTTTTGGTCATAAATGTTTTGATAAAAAAATTAATTAAAAATCCTTAATTTTTTTAAATTTAAAATAATTTAAAAATTTTTTGATTGATTTTTGGTTAAAAAGTCCTAAAATTATTTTTTTTAATTTAAAATAATTTGAAAAATTTTTGAATAATTTTTTAGTTAAAAAATTAACTTTTTTAGCCAAATTTTTTATCATAAATTTTTCTACCAAAAAATTGATCAAAAAATCTTAAAATTATTTTTTAATTTAAAATAATTTAAAAATTTAGCAACCAATTTTTTGGTTAAAAAATTAATTTTTTTCAACCAAATTTTTGGTCACAAATGTATTTTACAATCAAATATAATTTTTTCTAAAAATGATATAATTTTAGAATTTAAAGCACATCTTTACTGTTCATTATTTAAATAATTATTGTTAGTGTATCGTCACAAAAGATTAGCTCGATCCGATATTCCTAGTTATATCGATCAATAAAATTTGATTTTGATAGCCACGAACAATCGTATAATGATCTAATAAATAAAGACCATCGATGGATTCAAAAAGTTACAACGATGATCTTGGTGATATTTATAGCATACTATCAAAATTTTAATTCAATTGGATATCATTATCATGGTCAATTTAGCATGAAATGATTTGGACTGTTAAATAAAAAATGAGTGATCAAAGGGCTAAACGACATCCGATTGAAAGAAATTTTTTTAGATAAATGATCTTTGCTATTACTTTAATTATTTGTACAGTGATGATCATAAAATCCAAACTACGTGTATATGAACCATCGATGTTAAGCTGATGTTACAAAAGCACAAATATAATTACCTAAGGATTTTAAGAATGAGTTTCAAGAAATATAGTTTTAGATCATTCATATATGCACGATTTGAATTTTATGATCACCACCATACAAACGATCAAAGTAGTTGCAAAGATTATTTATCTAAAAATCATCTTATAATTGGATGCCATTTGGCCCTTTGATCACTCATTTTTTATTTAACGATCCAAATCATTTCATGCTAAATTAATCATGATAATAATGTTTGATTAAAGTAAAATTGATAGTATAAAATAAATATCACCGAGATCATCATTGCAAATTTTCAAATCCATCGATGGTCTCTATCTATTAGATCATCATACGATCATTCGTGACCATTGAAATCAAATTTTATTGATCGACATAGCTAGGGCTATCAGATCGAGCCGATCTTTTGTGACAATACTTTAACGATAATTATTTAGATAATGAACAGTAAAGATGGACTTTAAATTCTAACATTATACCATATTTAGAGAAAAATAAAAAAAATATATTTGGTTTTAAAATACATTTGTGATCGAAAAATCGATCGAAAAAAATTAATTTTTTGACCAAAAAATAGACCAAAAAAATTCTCAAATTATTTTAAATTAAAAAATAATTTTAAATTTTTTTTTGATTGATTTTTTGATAAAAAATTTGCAATAAAAATTTGATAAAAAAATTAATTTTCTTATAGAAAAATTAGTCAAAATTTTTTTAAATTATTTTAAATTTTAAAAAAATAATTTTAGGATTTTTTGATCAATTTTTTGGTTGTAATTTTTTTTAAAAATTTTTTGTAATAGAAAAATCGATCGTAAATTTAAATTTAAAAAAAATAATTAGCACCTTTTTTTTTGGGTGATTTATCCGATATTTAAAAAAATGAAAAAAAACTTTATAAGCCCGGTGCCCCACCCCTAGCCCCGTCCCAGCCGCCCTTGACCCCATCTTCCCCTCCCCGGCAATCGCCCGCGATGGGCCCCCTCCCCTCCTCGGCGATCGCCCGCGACGGCCTCCCCTCGCTGGCCAGTTGCGACGGCCCCCCTCCCCTCCCCAGCCTACGACGCCCCCCTCCCCTTCGGCCTCCCCTCACCGGCCCTCTCACGATGGCCCCCTTCCCCTTCTCCTTGCCGCCACCTACCGTCGATCTCCACTGTCGGGGGAATGGGGGCGGTGCGGGCAATCGGGGGATTGTGGTGCAGTGCTGGAGGCGCGGAGCAGCGGCCGGAGGGTGCGGTGCCGGAGGTGCGGAGCAGCGGCCGAGGGGGTGCGGTGCTAGAGGTGCGGAGCAGCGGCCGAGGTGGGCAGTGTGGGTGGTCGGGGGTAGGGCAGGCGACTGGGGGGCGATGCGGGTGGCCAGGGGGCAGCGTGGGCGGCTAGGAGGCAGCGTGGGCGGTGTGGGGACCGGGGGCAGCGCTGACGGTCTGGGAGGTTAGGGGTCGGTGCGGGCGACCAGGGGGCAGCGCAAGGGTGCGGGCGGCTGGGGACGGTGCAGGTTGCCCAGGGGTAGCCCAGGTGGCCGACGAGCAGTGCGGGGGGTGGGGTGCGGGGGACCAGAGGGCGGCGGCGCTAGCGGATTAGGGCGGTGAGGGAGGATTTCACTGAAGGCGCGTGGGAGAAGGATAAAAAAAAGTAATAAATAAAATATTAAAAAATTATTTAAAAATATTAATAATTTATTATTTTATAAAAAAATAAAATACTTAAAAATAATATAAATTTAAAATATATAAAAAAAATTAGCAATCAATTTTTTTAAAAATATTTTTTAAAAAATTTGTGAATGAATTTCCAATCTATTTTTATTTAAACTTTTAGTTTAATATTTTTCATTAATTTAGTGATCAATTTTGCAATCAATTTTTTAAAAAAAATATTTTTTAAAAAATTTATGATCAAATTTCTAATTGATTATTATTTAAATTTTTAGTTTAATATTTTTTCATTAATTTAGTGATCGATTTTGTGATCAATTTTTTTAAAAAAATATTTTTCAAAAAATTTATGATTAAATTATCGATCGATTTTTATTTAAATTTTTAGTTTAATATTTTTTTATTAATTTAGCAATCAATTTTGCAATCAATTTTTTTTTTAAAAAATATTTTTCAAAACATTTTGATCGATTCTTATTTAAATTTTTAGTTTAATATTTTTTTATTAATTTAGCGACTTATTTTATGATTGATTTTTTAAAAACAATATTTTTTAAAAAAATTATGATCAAATTTTTGATCAATTCTTATTTAAATTTTTAGTTTAATATTTTTTAATTAATTTAGTGATTGATTTTATGATCAAATTTTTTTAAAAAATATTTTTCAAAAAATTTGAGACTAAATTTTTGATCAATTCATATTTGAATTTTTAGTTTAATATTTTTTAATTAATTTAATGATCAATTTTATGATCAAATTTTTAAAAAAATATTTTTTAAAAAAATTATGATTGAATTTTTGATCGATCTAAAAATTAAAAAAATATAAAATTTTCTTTTTAAAAATTAGAAACTATTTTTTAATAAATATTTAATTTTTAAAAATTAGTTTATTTATTTTTTTATATTTTTTTGAAAATTAGCAATCAATTTTTTGATTGGAAAATTAATCATAAGTTTTTAATTTTTTAATTTTAAGAAATTTTAATAAATTTTTATATCGATAAATCAGTCACTAGATTTTTTGTTTAAAAAAATTGATCAAAAAATATTTTCAATCAACTTTTTTGCGACAAAAAAATTTTGGTCACAAATCAATCGCTTAATTATTAGCATCCAATTTTTGGTTTTTAGCGATCAATTTTTTGATCGCTAAAATCCTATTTTCTTGTAGTGTTCCCTTAGTTCGAGTACTCTACATGCCGAGACTCAAGTATGCATGGCACATCTCGGTCTTATATTTGCAATGCTATTCAAATCTTCTCTCAATTCAAGCTCTTTGCATGACGAGACCCAATATTTTTAATTAAATTAATATTTAATAAATTAAAATTTTAATATTTATTATATTTAATTAACATAATTTAAATAAAAAATTAATTTTTAGTAATGGTATTAGCCATTGCTAATACTCGCAATAGAAGGTAGGCTATCATATAGGACTGAGGCACAGGCTGGCATGTAGGGATTGAGGTATGAGGAGGCATAGGTTGGTGAATAGAATTGAGGCTCGGGGATGCGATCGTGAGCAGGAGCTCAGGGTCAGATCGGTGGGGTAGGGGCTGCAGAAATGAGGGTGTGGGAACGGGCTAGGGGGAGGTGGGAGGCGACTGGGAGCTCGGGGAGGCAGACTGAGTGTAATCAGATGGAGGAGGTCGGAAGCTCGGGAAGGCGGCTGTGGAGAGGTGAGCCAAGAGGAGGCGGGCCTTGGGATGTGGGAGGCGGCCGGGGAGGTAGGAGGCGGCCAGGGGCTTGAAGAGGCAGCTGTAGAGAGGCAAGCCAAAATGGAGGTGGGAGGTAACTAGAGAGGTAGATGGTGGCTGGGGGCTCGAGAAGGTGGCTGCAAAGAGGTGAGCTAGTGGGGAGGTAGGCCGAGGGTAGGTGGGAGGCGGCTGGGAAGGTGGGAGGCGGGCTTGGAGAGGCAAGCCGGAGGGGAGGCAGGTCTGGGGTAGGTGGGAGGCAGCCAGGGGCTCAGGGAGGCGGTTGGGGGGGAGGTGGGCTGGGTGTAGCTAGGGGAGGAGGTCGAGGGCTCGAGGAGGCGGCCGCGTATAGGTGAGCTGGGGGTAGGTAGGATGAACTTTTAGGAAGAAGGGAGGAGGTCGGGAGCTCACGACCGGGGCCTTGGAGAGGTGGGATGCAACTGGGGGCTCAAGATGGTGGGTTGGGTGCAGCTGGAGGAAGGCCGCCGGTCGAGGGAGAGAGGGCATGGTAGGGGACTGAAGGGTGGGGGAGAGAGCACTAGTGGTGGAGGATAAAAATGTGGGGGGTGGGGGTGAGAAAATGAGAGGGTGGTGTGCGGTGGGATGGAAAAAAATGAGGATGCATGGTGGGATAGAAAAAAAAATAAGGATAGAAAGGTTATTAGCAATGGTGAATTATTGTCGCTAATAATATTCTTCCATTGCTAATACTTAAAAAATTATTAGCGACGGCAAAATATCATCAGTAATAAATTATCATCATAAATAATTATATTTTTAAAATAGTATTTTTTTAAGTTATTAGCGACGATAAGATCTCCTTTGTTAAAGCTATCACTAATAATCATAATTTTTTTAAAATTTTATTTTAATATTAATTTTTTTCTTTTAGATCATTTTTTGGATGGTTAAAATTTAATATTGAATTTTAGTAAATTTTTATGCTTAATTAATTTATGAATTAAGTTCTAATTGATTTAAATTAGATTAAAATTAATTAGACTTGACTTAATTTATGGCTAATTAGATTTTAATATTTCAAGTAAGACTTGGATTCATAGTCTAACTAAATTAGGTTTGACAGAATTTTGAATTATATTCGAATCAGTTCGAATTGAATCTAAATTAAAAATTATTTTATCTAGTTGATTTAAATCAAATTAAATTTAACTAGGCTTGACTTAATTTGAGAGAAGTTGGGTTTTGCAATCAAATTAGAACTTAGATTCAAAGTCTAATTGAATTAGGTTTGACAGGATTTCAAATTGGATTCGAATCAGGTTCAAATTAGATGCAAATTGGATTCAAATTAGATTCTAATTGAATCCAAATTAAACATCATGTTCTCCTAATTAGTTTAAATCAGATTTAATTTTATTAGTCTTGACTTAATTTGAGACTAATTAGATTTTATAATCCATGTAGGACATGAATTCAGAGCCTAATTGAATTAGATTTGATAGAATTTCAATTTAGAATCGAATCGAATTTGAATTGGATTTGAATGAAATCATGGATCAAATCCTAATTGATGTAAATTAGATTTAATTTAAGTAAACTTGACTTAATTGGAGGTTAATTGGATTTTATAATCCAAGTAGGACTTCGATTCAAAGTTTAATTGAATTAGGTTTGATAGGATTTTGAATTGAATTTGAATCAGGTTCGAATTAGACTCGAATTGAATCCAAATTGAAAACTATTTTCTTCTAATTGATTTAAATCATATTAAATTTAGTTAGGTTTTATTTAATTTAAAATTAATTGGGTTTTACTATCCAAGTAGAACTTGGATTCAAAGTCTAATTGAAGATTGATAGGATTTTGAATTGAATTCGAATTGAATATAAATTAAAAATTATTTTTTTTTAATTGATATAAATTAGATTTAATTTAATTAATCTTAACTTAATTTAATTTTAATTAAATTTTATAATCCAAGTAGAACTTAGATTCAAAGCCTAATTAAATTAGGTTTATCAAGATTTCAAATTAAATTCAAATCAAGTTTGGATCGGATTCAAATAGGATTATTAGCGATGACAGAGGCTAGCCATCACTAATTTTATCGCTAATAATATTTTTAAATAAATTTATTTTTTTATTTATTATTAAAATTTTTTATTAAAAAAATATTAGTGACGGCATGATTTTTGTTGCTAATAAACAAAATCTACCATCACTAATATTTATTTCATATTTAAATATTATAAAAAAAATAAAAATTTAAATAATATTAGCGATGGCATGTGCTGTCACTAATAACTAAAAAATCATCGCTAATAGTTTTTTATTAGCAACGACTTTTTTTACATTGCTAATAAACTAAATCCACCGTTGCTAATAATTTTTTAATATTTAAATATTAAATTTTTTTAATACTTTTAGAGATGGCATTTGCCGTCACTAATAATAAAATTTTTGTCACTAAAAGTATTAGGAATGATATTTTTTTCCTCGGTATTGTGGTTGCAAAAAGATGGTATTGGCGATGAAAAAAATTTTCATCGCTAATATTGTTGCTAATATTCAAAATTTTTGTAGTGATACTGATATGTATAGTCCATTTGATGTGCCATGCAGAGAAAGTTATCTCTACTTCATCATCTTTATCGATTATTTTTTATGGTACAGGTATGTGCTTTTTATGAGACACAAATATGAAGTCTTGGAAATGTTCAAGAAATTCATATGTGAGGAAGAGAAGCAAATTAAAAAATCACTTAAGGTACTTTGATCAGATTGAGGAGGAGAATACTTGAGTGAAAAATTTTTTGATTATCTTAAAATCTCAGTAGAATTTCAAAATGGAGAAATCAAACCCTATTGGATATGGTTCGATCCATGATGAGCTTTACCAACTTTCATTTATTTCTTTGGGGACACGCCTTAATGATCGTTAATTACTTAATTAATAGGATTCTCTCTAAATCCATTCCTACCGCTCTATATGACATATGGCATGGTAAGAAGCCAAATTTTGGTTATTTCAAAATTTGGGGATGTCCAGCCTATGTCAAATGGTAATAGATGGATGAGTTAGAGGCTAGATTTGTGAGAACTTATTTTATAGGATATCCAAAAGAATCTTTGGGATACTATTTTTACCTCATAGAGGATCACAATATGATTATGAGCTGGTATGCCAAATTCTTGAAAAAAAAATTTATTCAGGATGGAGGTAGTGGGAGAAAAATTCAGCTTAAGGAGAGTATCTCTGAAGAGCAACGAGTCATAGAGCTTGTGGAACCTATTCCACCTCATAGATCCAATAGGATCACACATCCTCCAGAAAGATACATGGATATGCTAGAAGAGGATATAGAGAAATTGTTCCTTATGAGTGATATGGACCATATTAATGATCCTAAAATTTATGAGTAGGTGATGTCAGACATCGACTCCGATAAATGATTGGAAGCGATGAGATCAAAGGTTGACTCAATGCATACCAACTAGATCTGAACCTTAGTAGATCCACCAGTAGAAATAGTTTCTATTGGATGTAAATGGATCTTTAAGAAAAAGATTGGTTTGGATGGAAAAATTGATACTTTTAAAGCAAGGCTTGTGGCTAAAGGCTATAGTCAACACGAAGGTATTGACTATTAAGAAACCTTTTTGCTAGTAGCCATGCTGAAGTTTATTCGAATACTGCTTGTTGTTGCAATAGCTCATGACTATGAGATTTGGTAGATGAATGTGAAAACTATCTTCCTAAATAGATATCTTGAGAAAGATATTTATATAGAGCAGCTTCTGAATTTCACATCCAGTGATGGAGATCCCAAGATCTACAAGCTGCAAAGGTCCATTTACGAACTAAAGCAAGCATCTTAGAGTTAGAATACTTGATTCAATGATGTGATCAAATTATTTGATTTCATCAAGAATGAGGAGGAATCATGCATGTTCAAGAAGGTTAGTGGGAGGACTGTTACATTCCTCATATTATATGTGGATGATATCCTCCTAATTGGGAATGATATTTCCATGATGACTTCTGTGAAACTTTGATTGTCTAAAGAGTTCTCCATAAAAGATCTTAGAGAAGCATCCTATATTTTAGAAATAAAGATTTATAGAGATAGATCTAAAAGGATGCTTGGTCTTTCATAGCAACTATACATAGAGAAAGTGCTGAAGCGATTTAGCATAGAGAATTCCAAGAGGGGTCTGTTATCTTTCAGACGTGAAGTTCATCTCTTCAGAAAGATGTGTCCTAGCATACTTGAGAAGATTCAGTGTATGAGCAAGATTTCTTATGCTTTTGCTATAGGGAGCCTCATGTATGCTATGCTATGTACATGACCTGATATTGCTCTTGCTATGAGCATCATAAGCAGATATCTATCGAATCCAGATAAGGAGTACTAGATTACTTTGAAGAATATTCTTAAGTACTTGAGAAGGACTAAGAATCTTTTTTTGATCTTTGGAGAAGGACATTTACGAATACAAGGATATGAAGACTCAGACTTTATGTCTGACAATGATGATGAAAAGTCTACATTAGGTTTTGTGTTCTTGTGTATTCATGGTGTGGTCAGCTGGAAGAGTTTCAAGTAACCAATTATTGTAGATTCAACAATGGAGGTAGAGTACGTTACTGCATTGAAGGCTGCTAAAGAAGGATTCTAGTTCAAGAAGTTTGTTGCAGAGTTGGATGTGATGCCATCAAATATCGTTCCAATCTTTATTGATAATAATAGTGCCATAGCACTTGCTAAGAAATCAAGGTCTCATTAGAAGTCCAAGCACATCAAGCAATGATTTCATCTAATTTGTAAATATCTCGAGAACAAGTTCATTGAGGTGCAAAGAGTTGACTCCATAGAGAATATGGCTGACCTGCTGACCAAGCCGCTGAGCTAATGAAAGACTGAAGCTCATGTTGAGAAGATGAGGCTTAGATTTATGGCAAATTAGCTTTAGATCAAGTGAAAGTTTGTTAGATATATGCCCTAGAAGCTAGATTAGCTAACACATGTACACATTCTAGAGGCATAATTTTATAATTAAATTTTTTTAAAATAAATAAAATTTAGATTTTTATCCATTTATATTTATGTTTATTGTATATGTGAAATGTCCATTGAGTTAATAGGTATGATAACATATATTTGCAAAAGTTGAGAATTTGAGACGTGTGTTATTATTAGTTAACTCATAAATTGCTCCCGATCATTGGATCATCATGGGAATGGTGATTGATCCAAAAAGATTGGTGCATAATTGCTTTCTTCAGGTAGATGAGTCTTAAATCTATGGTTAGGAGAATAGCGATGGAGCCTTTTGCAAGAGCCCACCATGATCTGGATTCTTTAAGGGCAGCAAACACCATGCCTAAGATCATTGCACACCCTGAACCTTGCACAGCAATCTTGTTTGCATCCTTCCTCATTTTCAGGGATGTGGGTTGCACCTCTAGATCTGATCTTTTATCCCTAATACCCTAAGAACAAAGGCTTGAGGCACAACACCTTGGGGCTATCAGATTTGGACTGAAGCCATTGATGAGAAGGAGTCCTTGTTGGACTAGGACTCCATGGTAGCATCTCCCATATCTCTCTCTCTTTGGGGTCTTTCACATGGCAAGGATCCCTAGGGGGGCATGCCTCCTAGGTAGAGAAAGAGGGGGGTGGGGGGGGGTGGGGTGGGGTGGGGTGTGCCTCCCCCAAACCTTAGAGCTTAGGGTTTTGGTGGGGGTGCCCCATCATGTGGCATCTCTTAGGTTTGGTCACCCAAGACTCCATGCCCATGGGAGTTTCCATGTCGAAGAAGCCATCAAATCTGATCAGGGATCAGAGGAGGATGTGGAAGGAGGTTTCAAACATAGGCATGAGTGGAGGAAGTGCACGAGGTGACGAGCATAGGCAAAGGCTATAGTTTTGCTGAAGGCTGCAAGGACCCTTTCTCTTGTGCGGTTTAGCTTTAGGTTATGAATGCCCCAATGCCCTAATTTCTTGGAGCATGAAAAGATAATCTCATGGGGAGGTTTAGGCTCTGATTTGGTTTAGATCAAAGGTATGTAGGGGCCAAGATGGAGCGTAGAAGAAAATGCTGCAATTTGGGAGATCCTGCCATAAAGTCATAGTCTAACAAGGACTCCTTATCAATGGTTTTAGTTTGGATCTGATAGCCCCAAGGTATCATGCCTCAAGCCCTTATTCTTAGGGCATGAGGGGTGGAAGATCAGATCTAGAGGTGCATCCTAAGTCCTTGGAAGTGAGGGGGGATGCAAACATGGTTGCTACATAAGGTTTAGGATGTGCAGTGATCTTGGACATGGTGTTTGTTGCCCTTAGAGAGTCCAGATTGTAGTGGGCTCTTAGAGGGGGCTCTATCGCTGGTCTCCTCAGGCCCACATAGATGATCGATGATTCACAATATTAGAGACACCAGAGTGAAAGAATAAGTGCTTGTTAGGAACAAGGGTACTGAGCATGACCAATCTCGAGTAGTTATAAGGATATTTACCTTCTCGTCAGTGACATACTTATAGCTGTAGTACTATATTTAGTTCTTTGACCTGAGGTGCATTGGCCATTCACCTTGAGGGTGCTGTAGTTTGACTATACCATAACTTGGTCTCCTAGCCATATGGAGTCTTGAGGTGTATATTGGCTGCAGTATGTTCATTATAGAAAATGGGTTGTACCAAGATAGGATCTATCAATCTTGGTAGAAGAGGAGTAATCCTTTGTAGATCACGAGGTTGAGTTCTAATGCTTATGGCCATGGCAGTGTAAATGATGGAAAGGTGTTTCCATAAGATTTCACATTGGACTCGAATCAATTGATTCTAACATATGATAGAGATGAGGTTTGATGAGTTATCCTTGACCTCCATTCTATTGGAACTCATGATAGAAGAATCGAATCATACAGTAACTACTCGAGGCTCATTTCTTTAATTCTGCTGGCTTGCCACTATATATTGCTAAATGTCACAGATAGATTATGGGAGCTAGCTAGGATTATTTTGGATCGATGATTCTTGATGGGTGTGAGTTGAAATTATTCCAACCCATTGAATGAAGTTTCAATGATATTATAATAGAGATCATGGTATATCTCATTACTAGACAGAAGTAAACCTATGGGGCCACACAATTAGGAATTTAATCTTAGATTAATCAATTGACTTATGAAGTCACAACTGGATGCAGAAAAAATTGTCAAGTTCGTCTCAATGACAAGCATACCTTCAGAAGGTTCTCCTCTCTTGTTCTTCAAACTTGCCAGGTAAGCAGGATAGTTCTGATTTCAATGGCCAACGAAGTTGCAGTGAAAATACTTTTCCTTCTCTACAACCTTCTTTTTTGGTTCTGCCTTCTTCTCCTTCTTCTTCCTCTTAGTCTTTTGCTTCTTTGTGAACTTCTTCTTCTTCTCAGAGGATTTTCTCTTAGAAGAAGTCTGCTCTACAGTAAGTATCGAGCCTCATGAACTCTTCAAATTAGTAGTCACTAGCATGTTCATGAGCTCAGCCAAGGTGCACTAGATCTTATCCATATGGAAGTTTATAATAAACTACCAATATGAATTAGTTAAGGGCTGCAAAATCAGATCAATCTGCAAGTCTTTATCCATGGACATTTTGAGTTTCTCATGCTCTTCTAGATTCTTGATCATTGATAGGCAATGATTATGGATCAACTATCCATCATGCATCTGTGTCTTAAAGAGTCACTTGGACACTTCATAGCGCACTGTGTGGCTCTGCTCACCATACAATTGTTGCAGGTGAGCCAGCATCTGTTTGGCAATCCTCATATCCTTGTGTTGGCATTGCAACTCATAAGACATTGAGGCCAATACATAGTACGTAATCTTGTTATCATCATCCAGCCACTTCTCATAAGACGTTCTCTAATCAATGGTCGGACAAGCTGTAAGAGGGGGAAGGTCCTAGTCTAGAACATAGGTCAACTTTTCGAAACTCAAAATTATTTTCAAGTTCTGGAGCCAATCCTTGAAATTGGATCCAGTCAATCTATTGGTTTCTAAGATCTTGGCTAGAGGGCTGGAAGCAGACATGATTCCTATAGAGAGTCAAAGTTTTTAGTTTGACTTTATATTAAGACTTAATCAATTTATTTTAGAGATTTTATTTTAAAATAAATTTTGGCTCTTACTATTTTTTTTGGATCCCAACACTTCTCTAGAAGAAATGTGAAAATCTCCATGATTAAGAATTTTTAGTAGGTGCTGTAGTCCCACTGATTGGCTCACTACCTTACTTAAAGTTATTGGTGATAAGTCAGTCGATAAGTGGACAACTCTTGTCTAATATTTTTCTAAATAAATTGCAAGCAACTTCGATCTCTAATTTATAAAGCTCACCGTGCCAGGAATATTGCTTTACTTTTTAGTTAAGTCAGATCCATCATTTGCACGAAAATAGATTTATAATTGTGACCCTCCCCATATTCAGAATATTGAGCTCAACCCTTCATCCCGTAGCATCCAATACCTAATAATATGATTGCATCTTTCTGGTATAATTGAACCATTGTATCCAGCTGAGAATAATCAACCCCTGAAAGGGCCCGCACAACTATCATAATGGAAGATGCATGACTTAATATTTTACAAGAATATTTTAATCACTACTACAAAAATGGCCTATGGTAGCACTTACTATGGTAGCAGTTTTCAAAATCACTGCCATTGTACCTACGATAGTGGTTTTCATTAACCACTGCTATAGGTCGGATCTATAGCAGTGATTTTTATAATCGCTGCTATAGGTCCGATATAGCAGCGGTTAACGAAAACTGCTATCGTAGGTCGAACCTATAGTAGCAGTTACAAAAAATTACTATCATAGATCGATTTATAGTAGTGGTTCATTATAACCACTGTCATAAGTCGGACCTATAGCAGTGGTTAGTATGAATTACTGCTATAATCTGATTTATGGCAGCGATTAATTGTAACCGCTGTCATATATATATATATATTTTAAATATTATATAATTTTAAAATTTAATGTTCAACTTCATCATTCATTATCTAAATAATTATCATTAGAGTGTCTTCGCAAAAGATCGCCTCGATCCGATGATCCTAGCTTCATCGATCAAAAAAATTTGATTTCGATGACCACGAATAACGATGCGATGATCTGATAGATGAAGATCTTTGATGGATCCAAAAACTTGCAACGATGATCTCGATGATGTTTGTAGCATACTATCAAAGTTTTACTTCAATCGGATATCGTTATCTTGATCAATTTAGTATAGATTAGTTTCGACCATTAAATGATAAATGATTGATCAAAGGACCAAACGGTGTCCGATTATGAGATAATTTTTTTATAAATGATCTTGGCTACTACTTTAATCATTTTTTGTGATGGTGATTATAAAATTCAACTCATGAGATGAAGAACGATCTAAAACTATACGTCTCTTGATAACCATTCTAAAACTTCACTGGTTGTTATGCTCGTGCTTTTGCAATATCTACGTAACATGAATAGTTTATATAAAAATGATTTAAATTTTACTATCATAGCTATATAAAATATTTAAAATTATAACAAAGATCATTTAACTAAAAAATTATCTCATAATCGAATGCCGTTTAACCCTTTGATCGTTTGTTTCTAATTTAACGATCGAAATCATTCCGTACTAAATTACTATGATAATGATATTCGATTGAAGTAAAATATTGATAGTATGCTACAAACATCATCGAGATCATCATTGTAGATTTTTGGACTCATCAAAGATCTCCATCTATCAGATCATTGCATCATCGTTCGTGATCGTCGAAATCAAATTTTTCTAATTAATGAAGCTAGGGCCATCGGATCGAGCAATCTTTTATGACGATACTCTAATGATAATTATTTAGATAATGAACGATGAAGATGGATATTAAAATTTAAAATTATATAATATTTAAAAAATAAAAAAAATTATTTTTCATCTATGGCAGCGGTTATCAAAAATCACTGCTATAGATCTATAGCAATGGTTATAGAATCGCTGCCGTAGATCTATGGCAGTGGTTTTGGATAACCGCTACTGTAGATCTATGGTAGCGGTTCGATAACCACTATCGTAGATCTATGGCAGCAGTTCGATAACCGCTATCGTAAGTTAGGTTAAAAATTTTTAAATTTTTTCTTTCCTTCCGTGCACACTCAATCTCTCTCGCTCTCTCTCGCCCCCTCCTCTTCATCATCGGTGAGGCTCCTCCCTTCGACCGGCATCGCCCCTCCTCCCCCACCGATCGACGTCGCCACTCCTCCCCCCAGCCGGCATCGCCCCTCCTCCCTCGTTGACCGACGTCGCCCCTCCTTCGTCCTCCCTCTCCGACCCTCCCATCCCCGGCCGCCCTCTTCACCACCCACCACTGCCCACACGGCCCCCTACCCCTCCATTTGACCCTCCTTCGGCCCCCAACGAAACCCCTCCTCTGACGAACCCCCATCCGATCCTCCCTCACCCCCCGTAAAAACCTCCCTCCGGTGAACCTCCTTCCATCCTCGCTCGGCCCCCCGTGAAACCCCAACCCCCCACCCCTCCATCTGACCCTCCCTCGATCCCCAGTGAACCCTCCTTCGGTGAACCTCCATCCGACCCTCCTTTGGCCTCTGTGAAACTCCACCCCCCACCACCACCACCTTTCTGACCCTCCCCCGGTCGAGTGCGAAGCCTCCTTCAGCCTCCTCATCACTGTGCCCCTCCCCCTGATCCCCTATCTCCGATCGTCCCTGCTCTCTCTCTTTCCTCTTTTTCTCTCTTCTCTATCTCACTATCTTACTTTTATTTTGTAGGTTACCTCTAGTACCGTCATCCTCCTCTAGCATCATCATCAGTAACCCTCAGAGCTTTCAGTGCGATCCGCTCTATATAGCCATAGGTATAATTTTTTTTAATTTTATAGTATTATTTATTAATCATGTATATTTATAATAATTTATAGAATATTTATAATAAATATTTATTATAAATATTATAATTATCTGTATGCCATAGTTTTTGGACCGTGCCATGGCGGTAGCCTTGAGCCGTGCCATGTCGGTGGCTGTGGACTAGATTTGTCAATGGATTGGGTTCGGATCGAAACTTGGATATTCAGATTCAGACCCAATTTTAATTATTGGTACCGAATTCAAATCCGAATATTCGATGGATCTATACTTGAGAGAGAAAGGAAGAGATCCGACCTTGTCGCCATCATTGGGAGGGAGGGGGTCCAGCCTCGCTGCCATCATTAGGAGGAAGGGGGTCTGGTCTCATCGGTGAGGGAGATCAAGAGAGGGAGAGTGGGAGATTGAGAGAGCAAGAGAGGGAGGGAGGGGGTCTGGCCTTGTCGGCATCATTAGGAGGGATGGGGTCCGATCTTATTGACGAGGGAGATTGAAAGAGTGAGAGAGGGAGGGATGGGGTTCGGCCTCACCGACGAGGGAGATCGAGAGAGGAAGAGAGGAAGATTGAGAGATGGAAAAGCTATGAGGGAGGGGTTCGGCCTCGCCACTATCGTTGGCCAGAGAGATCGAGAGAGGGAGTGATCGAGGGGATGGCACACAGCCGAGTTGCCTGGATATGCAGTCGAGCCAGCTCGGGCCGTGATCGAATCGGTTGGGAAAGGACCCTAGCCAGATGTCTCAGGCACGAAGCCGACTATCTCAGGCATGGAGCTGGCTTGGCTTCTGAGCGAATAGAATTTGAAATGTCATAATGTTATATTGATTAATATTCATTAACGTTGCAGATCACGATGGCATCGAAATGCCATTTAGCTTTCACCCCTATCATTTGATGGGTTATGTGCAGTTCATCATCCGAGGAGCAGTCGGAGCATACTCCATCCACCTCAACATCGACTGCTCCAGGACCTTCACCACTAGCATCTATTCCACCGACGGCATCTACTCTATAGGCAGCTAAGCCTCTACTGTCGTAGGCATCTGAGTGTACGTTTTTATTATGTTAGCACAACTTTATTTTTTATATAGTATTTGTACACTTATATATTTACATAATATATTTGCAATTGCAGGTGCATCATCTAGTCAGATATTTCATGATTCCACACGTATGGCACACATGTGGAACCATCAGCATCGAGTGATGGTGCAGTATGATGCGGAGGGGGTGCCGATAGGGGAGACCGCGTGGGAGATGCATTCTTTTTTTGGAGTGCTTGTGAGGCGGTCGGACATCATTCCCATAGAGCCCAGAGACTGGCGTTTGATGGATGCTGCCATCAGAGACCGGATATGGGTAAGTATGTGTATCTTAGTTATATTTATATATTTTATATATTTACACTATATATGTTTGATTAGAATAATTTTGTAACTAATTTTTGATAAATTTATGCAGAGGAGGTACGACTTCTCCGATCACGAGAGGGCTCGAGATGCCTAATTGAAGAAGATCGAAAAGTTGTACTGAGGTGACAAGGTCAAGCTCCATAGAGGATGGCTCGAGCATCGACGAGACACTCCGAAGGAGTTTGTTCCTTGAATACAGGACTATCCTCCGAGTTAGTGGGAGAGGATGATTAGACACTAGAGAAGCCAGGAGTTTGAGGTAAAATTTCTAACTTTTAAACTTTTTAATATGTTTAAAGTTTTATTTAAATATTTTTTAAATATTTATTATTTATTTAAATATTTGTTAGGCTATCTTTCATCAAAATCGGAAGAACCATGCAGCCCAGGAGTATACGCACACTTTAGGCCGCGAGTCTATAGCCAGTCGTATGCATAGAGAGGTAATTAATTCTAAATCTTATTAGATAAATTAAATTCATATTTTTTATCATCTTTCTGATAAATTTATTTTTTATTATAGCTGATGAGAGATGGAGTGATGCCTAACCATAGCGAGATCTTCCGATCCAGCCGTACGGACAAGACGGGCAGATCGATGAATGCTGCGATTGGATGTATTTTTGTAAGTATTAAATATATTAGTATATATGATTAGTATTATAGTATTTCTTATAAAATTTTATTTTAATTTATAATTATAGGATCAGTTAGATGCACTCACGAGTGAGGGCTCGAATATCTCTGGGCCCCATGACCATCTATCTCAGGTCTTGGGGCTTGAATACTCTGAGAGGATTCGATGCAGGCCCAGACACACATCGACGAGCTACTGATCCAAGGCAAGCATCTTCTCATAGACTTTTGGTGTCGTCAATTAGGAGGAGCTTAAGGAGGCATTGGCATGGGCAGATCATGCTGCGACGTAGGCAGATTGGGCTGAGGAGCGCACATCTCATCTGGAGGGCATCGTGAGAGGCATGACGTTGATGCTCAATGCACATTTTGGGATCACGAGCTTCGAGAATATGTTGGTCCGCATTTCAGCTCCAGCTCTAGCTTCGACTCTAGCTCTAGCTCCAACTTCGGCTTTGGCTCTGGCTTCAGCTCTGGCTCCAACTCTCGGTGACGACGACGACGATGATGATGTAGATTTAGGAGACTTTTGATGTATTTTATTTTTTTAAAAAATATTATAATAAATTTTATTTGATAATAAAATTTTAGCATTTTAGAATAATTTTTATGTTTATTATATTTTCTTGTGTTATATATGTGTATTTATCAGATAAATATATATAAAAAAATAAAAAAAAATTATTTTTTTTAATTATTTAAGATTTATGGCAGCGGTTTTATAATCGTTGTCATATCTATGCCAATCGCTGCTATATGTCTAGTGCCAATCGCTACACTAGACCTATGACAGTGGTTAAGAAATCGCTGCTATAGATTACCTATGCCAGTGGTTATGTAACTGCTGCTATAGATATCCTATGGCAGCGGTTACATAACCGCTGCTATAGATCGATATATTACAGTGATTTATAAACCACTGTAATAGACCATCTATGGTAGCGGTTCAAACAACCACTATAATAATTGCAGCCATAGAGCTACGATGACGGCCACAGTGACAGCGATTAAAAAACCATTGCCATAACTTATGGTAGCGATTTTTTGGATTACGATAGTGGTTACAAACCACTGCCATAGCTCTTTTTTGTAGTAGTGAATTTAGGTCTTAATTTTAATTAGTCATAAAAATTATGACTAATCTAGTGGCATGGGTTAGTTTGAACTGTTGGAAACCCAATATAGAACTAGATTGATCCAATTGACCAGGTAAGTGAGATAGGTGGGAGGGATATGCCATTAACTCACCGTAGACACATCATAGATGAGTAGCTCCCAATTAAAGACCACTGGTCATATCTGTCAGACTTATCTTAGATACCAATTTGTTAATTTAGAACTGATTAGATTTGCCTATAAACTAGGCTTGAATGGTGGAGCTAGATTAGGTCTTGAAGTGATTGATAGCATATGGCTGTTAATCGATCTTAACTAAACTTGCAACTATTGGGCTGGTCAAAGAGCACTTTTGACCTCATCCTAACCAACTCTTGATTCGGTTTGATCAACTGCTCAGACTAGATCTAATCAAGCTATCCACACCTTGAACCCATGTATTATGTAAATGTCTTAAATATTTAATTCTTAATTTTTAGATTTAATTATTTTCATAACTTAATTTATAATTAAATGTAACAAGGTTCATAAAACAAAGCATGAAAATAGATCCTAAGATTTTTGGATCTAGGGTTTAGTAGAAAGTAAATTTTATCTATTCGCTTTTCTTCTTCCTGAGGCCCGTCACATCGGCATCCTTACACGCCATAAGAGCATCCCATCGTATGAAAAGTGAGGGCCTTTAAATCCTTGTTTCTCTTATGACTGGACGACCATGGTGACTACCCCATTCGAAGTACTTTGCTTCTAAGATTCAGATCTAGATCTATAACATGCATATATCACATATATAAATTTAGATCAAATCTAATCATGCTTTGTATACATCTCATGTATCTAAAAATACATCTCATGCATTTTAAAGTTTATACTATTTTTGATCTCATTAAAAATCTAATCTAGATCTATGCAATCTAGATCTATGAACCAACAATCTGCCTTTGATGTCAATTGAAGAAACTTTTGTACCGACCAGATTGGATCAGATCAGAAGCAACGAAATTTCAAAAAAAAATTTCAGATCCAATCTAGCCTAAGGTTCATAAATTTGATTGATAGATCTAGAAATAAAGCATGCATAGGGTAGTAAATATACCACCTTGTGTGGGTAAACAACCTTCCCACTCTGATGATCTGAATTCGATGTTGTGGTTCATCTTCAAGTCGTGCACACGTCCAACCTCTATTGGTATCCACTTAGGTTTAGATCTGGACATCTTCTTTTTGCTTGATCTGATTTTAGAAAATCAAATCTGGATCTCCAACTTCTGCCTTCAATCAAATCTTTAGTAGTAGCTCGATCGACACGTGATCTAGATCTTCTCCTTCTTCTTGCACGAACAGCACTTTGACCTTTGAATCTTGATCAGCCCAATCCTTGAGCATAGGAGAGAGAGGGAGAGAGAGAGAGGATCTAGGAGAAGGGAGGAGGGGTGGAGAGGGTGGAGCAGGACTTCACACTCAGTAATTAGAATGGCTAAACTCTTTAGCCTAGTCTCCTATTTATAGATGCAGGAGACTTAGAGTCATAGGGCTTTAACCATTTGATCGAGTCAAATTGCTTAAAGCAGAAGGACTCTTCAATAATATTAGATGCCCCATCTGATTTTTTTTGTGAGTTTTGTTGAACAAAACTCTCATTTGGCACATGCCTCCTTATTTAGATAAGATGATTGACTCCTAGATAAAATCCCTCCATTTTGAACTTTGAATCAAAACAACTTTTGACTCGTTCAAATTAGATTAAACTAAAAAATCCTCCACTTTATCCTTATCTCTAAGGGGCACATGCTAGGAATGGTCGTGCACCCTCTCTCTAAGAAGAGATATCTAGAGGTGCATGCCCCTAGAGAAATTCTACGGGGCATGCGCCCCTTCTCCCCTTGCGCATGGAGAAAAGTTGAGGGGGGGGGGGCCCTAAGAGCTTGCGCCCCTTCTCCCCTTGCACTTGAAGAAAAGTCAAAGGTGGGAGTTGGCACCCCCTCATCGTTATCCTTTTAAAACATTAGGACATGGTTCTAATCTAATTAGGATAAGCCCAAAAAAGAGTTTTTGGATAAGCCAAATCCAATTTGACTAAGTCCAAACCAATAGAAAGTCTAATGCAGGAGATATTAGGTTCAATCATGTACTAGCATGATTTTCTTGAACCTAATTGGATCAAATCTAAATCAATTGGATTATATGAGTCTAATTGAAAATATCTAGACCTAAATCCTTATTTGTGTGATCCTATAGGTTCAATTCTATATGGTAATAGGATATGTTATGATCTCCATCATCAACATCATTGAAACTTCTTTCGATGGACTAGAACTCTTTCTGATTCATCCAATTAGAATTATCGATCATCAAGATAATTCTAATTGATCCTACAATCCATCAGTGATACCTAGCAGTATATGGTGGTAATCTATCAGAACTGAATAAGAATCTCTCGATGTAGCTATCATGTGATTCAGTTCTTCTATCATGAATCTTGATAGGACTGAGGTTAAGGTTAACTCGTCAAACCTCATACCTATCATATGATTAAATCAATTGATTCAAGTCCAACATGAAATTCTAATAGAAATTTCTTTTTATTTTTTTACACTGCCATAGCCATGGACTTTTGGACTTAATCTCATGACCATCATAGGACTACTCCTTCTCTATCGAGATTGATAGATCCCATCTTAATGTGATTTAATTTCTATAATGAACATGCTATAGCCAACATATACCTCAGAATTTTATATGACTAGGAGACTAAGTTATGGTGTAGTCAAACTACAACATCTTTAAGATGAACTGCCAATGCATCTTAGATCAAAAAATTAGATACATAACTATAGCAATGAGTGAGTCATCGATGAGAAGGTAGACTTTCTTATGACTGCTCGAAGTTGGTCATGTTAAGTATCTTTATTCTTAACAAGCAGCTATATTTTCACTTCGGTGTCTCCATATTATAGATTCAAAACTCATCTATCCTAGGAAAGCGATGGTACACTAATCTTTTAAATTGATCATCATCCTCGTGATGATCCTACGATTGAAAGTAGTTTATGAGTTAATTATGATAATGCATGTTTCAAATTCTCAATTCTTCAGAATATGTGTCATCATATCCATTAATCCAATGGATGAATCACAAATATAAATTACATAGATATGATTGAAAGAAAAATTTAAATTTTATTTATAAATAAAAATTATAAATTATATTCTTAGAAAGTATTATAAGTGTCTGCCAATTTAGCTTCTAGGGCATACATCTAATATTATAGTGATTTGGCATCAAACTCAGCACCTACATCCACTCTCTAAGTAAACCACTTAGAAATTCAACTATAATTACTTAATTTGATTATATTTTAATTATTTTTTTAGGTTCACAATCTAACCTAGTTGATTTTAACCTTAACTTACCAACCATAACTATACAATGATTATTTTTTCATGCTAACAATCAATCTGATTGATTTTAATCTTGGCTTACCAATCAAACCAATACAATATCCAACTCAAGCCTTGGATCAATCCAAGTTTCTCACCCCAAAAAAGTTGAAATAAAAATAAAAGTATAATTAAAACAAACTCTTTAAAACCTAAGAGAAGAAAATTTGGATTGCTTTACATGTAGGCTTGATTTTCTCCTTGAATGCTTGAGAGAGGTAGGTGATGATCTTCAATGCCAATAGCTTGACTCCTTTCAGTTTGAGGATGATGGAAGGATAGAAGAATATCTAAAAATCACTCATTTCTTTCACTATTTTGTTCATACACTTGAATGCACTGAAAGTTACTTGAAAGCTATTTAATGTAGGTTTCAAAAGTCTTCTTTAATGTTTCAAAAGGTTTTGTTATGTATCTTGAAGGTTTTCTACCACTTCAAGTCATCTGAGAGATCTTCAGAAAGTGATCTAGTCATTAGAGATATGAAAATAGCTATTAGAAAGTGCATGAGATAAAAAAGCTATAAATATGAAAACTAGCCATTATCATCATTGGGTTGGCTCAGTTTTTCTCTAAGTTGGCTCAGTTTCTAGTCGGATCGATTTAGTATTAGTTGACTAAAAAACTAGTTTCTGTCTTTTGCTGTCTTTTAAGACTGGGTCAGCTATCTTTCTGGTTGAGTCTGCTAAGTTGTTCATTGGGTTGACTCACTTAAAAATCGAGTTGGCTAAGTCCCTTGAGTCTTGAAATTTATCTTTCTGTGTTTTCTATCTTTATATCCACTGAGACTGGATTAGCTCAGTTTTTGACTGGGTCAGCTCAGTTTGCATGCTAAGCATGCTAAAGGTTGTTTGTTAGTCTTTCTTTTTTAATTAGATTTGTAGGCTAGAGTTATCTTCTTGACTTGATTTAATATTCATTAAAATTTTTTGAAGGATGTATCCAGTCTAGAGTTTCTTCTCTAAAATCTTGAGTGGTGATTCTTCATTTAGATGTTAGAAAATACTTAGAGTTTGTAAACTTTTAAAATTTAAAATTACATCCTCATAAATAATATTAGTAACTTAACAATTTATACTCAAATGCTTTTGTTATCATCAAAATCAATCCAGGATCAACAGGAAGATTGTCAGATGTATATCCTAGAAGCCAAGTTAGTTGATACTTATAAACACTCTAAGAGCATAGTTTATAATTTTGACTTATTTAATTAATAAAATTAGGTTACTTTTTTCACTCATGATTGTATTTTAGTATCCATGAATCATCTAAAAAATTAATAAGATGATGGAAAATATTCTGAAGAGTTGAGAATTTGAGACATGTATTATTGATGGTTAATTTTTAAACTATTTCTAACTGATGGATCATCATGGTGATGGTAGATAATCTGGTGAGATTGGTGCATGGATCATTTTCTTCTGGATAAATGAGTGTTGAGTCTATAATATAGGAACACTGAGTAAAAATGTAGGTAATTATTAAAGAACAACGGTATTGAGCATGACCAATATTAAAAGTCACCTAGATGTGTACTAACTCATTAGTAACTTAATCGATGCTGTTGTAGCATGACTAGTCCTTTTCTATGGTACCCCGACTACTCACGATGAGGTTGCTATAGTTTGACTATACATACACTTGGTCCCTAGCCATTCGGGCCCTTACGATGTATGTTAGTTGCAGTAGGTTCACTGTAGGAGTAGGTTATACCTAGATGGAACCTATCGATTTTGGTAGATAAGGAATAGTCTTACACGATTTATGAGATTGAGTTCAGAAGATCTTGACTAAGATAGTGTGATTAGTAGATAGGAGTTTCTATGAAAAATCACAGGATGAACTCGCATCGAATAAATTTGATATATGACTGACGATGAGGTTTGACGAGTATTACTTGACCTCTATCTAGTCGAAACTCATGATAGAAGGACTGTATCATACGGTAACTACACCTAAAGATTTATATCTTCTATTTTACTGAATTGCTACTATATGCTGCTAAGTGTCACTAGTGGATTATAAGACTCACAAGCATCATCTTGCTGATCGATGATTCTTAATGCACAATGTTGGAATCATTCTAATCCATTGAAAGAAGTTTCAATAATATTGTAATAGAGATCATAGTATATCTTATTACCAGATAGAATAGAACTTAGATGATCACACATAAAAGAGGTTCTTGATTGATTAAATGATTGAATCATGACTATGAATCACATATGGATCCAATTATCAATGTGATTGGTGATTAATCCAATACAAAAGTTGCAATACTAAAATTTACTAAGAGTTAGTAAATTATAGAAGAATTAATTAATAATTAGATTACTAATTGGCTTAATTTAATTAAGCAATTGAGATAGAATTAAGTCAAATTAAATTAGATTCAATTTGGTTTGATTTGGATTTGATTAGATTAAGCCTAATTAGATTATGAGATAATCCAATTACAAGAAAGATTAATTTTCTATTTGATTGGAATTTGAGTGTACCTAATTTCTAATTGTTTAGAATTTAGTCGGGTTCTTTGTTAGACAAGAATTTCTCTGTAATTAGGTGCTACCATTTCTTATTAAGTTAGAGATTTGACTAGGATTTGACCAAAGCACTAGAGAGGTCCTAGTTTGATTGTGACTCTCCCTCTCTTCTTGTGCCCAAATAAAGCCACGCCTCAACCAAATCCTATCACCCCTTCTTATGAATTTGCATGAAATACCTCATGCTAATATGAAGCTGCATCCCATGCCTTCCATGCACGCCCTTTATCACGCATCCAAACCCTCTAAAGCCATATAAGATGGGATTAAGAGGGCATGGGGATTTATTACTCAATGTGAATTCAGAAAAAAGTGAGAGGGGCATGGCATCGTTCTAGGTGTGGGTTTGAGAAAGAAAAGAAAGAGGGTCTTTCTTCTTCCTTCTCTTCTTCTTCTTCTTCTAGAGAGTTTAAGAGAAAAGGAGAATATCTCTTCAACCATCAAGGAAGCAATCTCTATAAGGAAGCTAGCACCCCAATGAGATCAAGAAGTCTTCAATCAGATCAATGCTTCATGTGGATATTTGTAGAGATCGGACGCTTGTATGGTTTCAAGAAATCTGAAAGATATCTATGACCATCAGTTCGCGGTGAAGATCTATCCATGCAAAGGTATAGAGATTAGGTCTTTTATTTTTTTATTTTTAAATTTCAGATTTGGTTTTTCTAAATCTTGTCCATCATATAAAGATTCTATTGTCTAATTTTAGATAGATCTGATGTATGCAGTGATTAAAAATAATTTTTTATTTATTTTTTCTACTACTTTTAGATTTTTAAAAATTAAAGATCTGCATGCATAAAACTATGGCAATCTAACACCTTTCTCTTGGCTTCCTCATTAAATATTCAGTCTTTCACTGTTTCCAAGGCTATCAAATCGTTCGATGAAGAATTGCTTAGAGATACCATCAGAGTCTCCTAACGATCGGACAAGGAACTTAATAGTAGGGCCTGGAGCTCCTCATCTAATGCCATCTTCATCACAGTGTGCTGGTTCACCATATTCTGAAAGTTGCTTTGATGCTTCGCCATAGAAGCTCCCTATTTATATTTCATGTTTACTAGTTTGCGAATTAGGAACACCTTGTTCTGCATTGTCTTTCTCTCATATAGGCTTTTCAGTTTCAATCAGAGGCTATGGGCATTAACCTTCATTGAAACATGGTGGAAGACACTATCGTCAATCTACTGCCGAATGATCCTAATGGTTTTGCAATTCAATTTCTCCCATTCTCTGTTTGACATCTTATCGGATTGAGCAATAACTCCATCGATTGGATCGTGAAGATCTTTGCGGTAAAGGAGATCTTCCATATTAGGCTTCCAAATTGAATAGTTGGTTGATGTCAGCTTGATCATGGTGCCCAATGAAGATTGGTCCTCCAAATATTAGTGTCTCAACTCTTTCTTTAGTATTTTGGATTCGGTAGAACTTGGCTCTGATACTACTTGTTGGGATTCGAGTATTGAAAGATGATAATATCAAAAATATAGAAAAGTCATAGCAATTACAAGAATATCAGAATTTAACATGATTTGACTAAAGCCTACGTCCACACAGGAACGTAAGTAAGGAGCTTCCACTGTAATAAATTAGTAATAATTTAGAGTATAAAAAATTTTTATTGACACTACGCTGGGAATACCACTTCTAATACAGGATAGAAGAAATCCAAGATTAAATAAACCTCCAATAGAACCTTTGATGGAATAAGTCTAACCTAAGATTGAGCGGACTCCTCCGATCAACGTTTTTATTCAAACTTCTTCTTTTTTAATAAAGTACTCTTCAATCCTCTCTTCTTCTCTCTTCATCTTCTTTTGATGGCTCATGGCTCAATTTTTTTTCTATGTTGGTGTGTTCCAAAGGTTTCTGTAAGCTATCAAAAAAACTATGCACACCCCAAAATTTTTTTTTTTTTCCTTCTGCATTGCATCCTGGGTTTCACACCACTTCCTCTTTTTGGTTTTCCACACCACCACAAAGGCCCATTGTCCATATTAAATTGACATAATTAATAGGGTCCTTTGTGGACTCGTTTTCTACATCTCCTTGGGAGTGTGGGGATTTTTTTTCTGGGTTTGGATTTTTTTTTTTTTAATGGTGGGTGGCATATGAGGGACCGCACCAATACTTTATTTTAGAATAGATTGGGGAGGAGGGAGAAGTTTTAAGAAGGTAGAGGGAGTAAAAGTTATGGGAAGAAATTAGAGCTGTTAAAATGACACGAGTCACAAGATATCGAGCAGGTTTTTGTCACAAAGTTTGCAGTCTTGCCGAACAGAGTACCTCCGTCCACAAGATCTTTTGAACAATTGACTTTCTCATGTAATACTTCAGTTCTAAATTAAGTTCCCACGTGCTCTGAAGGCCATGAACCAAAATAGGAAAAAAATTAAAACTTCCGAAGGAGTTCTTTCCTTCCTAATTTGAGATTTCGATTTTAATTGAAAGCCAAAATTTTTTTTGGCTCTAAAAACTCTGGATTCAACCCTCTTTTTAAAGCCTCCAATTCCTTCCTTCGATCCATACCAAACTTTCTGGAGTTTGCGGCGGATTCAGTGAGTCTACGGGTGTTTTCCTCCTCCACGGTGATCAATCATCACCAAGAAATCAAGGTAAAGCATATAAACCCATTGATTTATCCTCTCTACCCCTTTCCTCTGTCAATAGAACTTGGTCTCTGGCAGGCAGTCGTCGGAGTTTCTTGCATAAAATAATCTATACATTTTCCTCTATTTTTTTATGGGTTATTGAATTTTTCGTGCCGATTTTTGGCCGTCGCCGGTCACCGAACCTGGCCGGCTGTTGCCGTCGTGGCCTTCTTCTCCGGCCACAACTATTGTCGGCCGAGAGGATACCCTCCCCTGCCTCAGGACCAAGGGGAATGAAACCCCTGTTCCATGAAAAAAAGGAAAAAAAAACAAAAGAAACAGAGGACGCGGGTCCTCTGTTTTGTGAAGGCAAAGCCCAATAAAGAAAAAAAAGAAAAGAAAAAAAAAGAGAGAAAAAAAAATAAAGACAAAAAAAGAGAGAGAAAAGAAGAGAGAGATTTTCTCTCTCTTTCCTCTCTCCCCCATTGAATCTGAATCCCACTCTCTCTCTAGATGATTCGTTCTCTCTCTACTACATCTCTCATATTTTCTCTCTCTAATATGATTATTGAATTTTAATAAAAAAAGAGAAAGTAAGAAAAGAAAAAAAAGAGAAGAAATAAGAAGATTTTTTCTCTCTTCTCTCTTTCCCTCTCCACTATATTTCCATAACTTTCTCTCTCTAAAATTCTCTTTCTAGATTGCTTGTATTTTCTCATAATCTCTCTCTTAGAATTTTCTAGATGTTTGAAAAGATTGATGATGAATTTGAACGATCTTAGTGAAGGAGTCCTGATTTATAATCGTCGGACAGTGTACCGGCACCCACCTCAGCAGGACCAGATATCATTTAATTTTGTTATTTATAATTTTATTGAATTATCTATATAGTAATTTCATTATTGTTTGATTCAAATTGTCTTGATCTGATCGATCAAATTATCAGACTATATCGCCTATTAGTTTTGATTTATCTTCATAGTTTCTCTCTCCTTTGACTTTATCTCTTCACTTGATTTGTGAACTCAATGAAAGATTCTTGATCCTACTATTTCAAATCCAATTTGATCCAGATAAATAGATTTGAACTATCTATCTTTTAGTCTAATCTTAATCGATGAAATTAGGATGAGCAGACCAATCTAGATCTTAGACATGACTATCGTCAATCTATCTTTTGGATTAGTCATACTTTTTCTAATTATTGAAATTGATTTGCTATAGGATTGTAGATATCTGATAATGGGGTACTACGATAGGATCTATGAATAGAAGATTTTGGAAAGAAATTGCAAGAATGATATAGACTTGTTGGAATGCATACAAGGTAAGTAATGTTTCATCTTTACTAGATTTATTGATAAATTATAATATATTTTTTTGACTTGATTTATGAAATGATGCATGAATTTAATGAATAATATTTTGTTATTGAAAGTATTTTATTTTTGAAATGTTATGATGAATCATGATTAAAAATATTGATCTTATTATGTATTATAATTGATTGATTTCGATACCACATAAGTATGTGCATCTTTATCAAACTAAAATAAAAAATATGAATTATAAAAAGAATAATGAATTAAGATAATTTGAACTCTCAGCCTGACTATGTAGAGGATCTCGCTAATGAGGGCTAATACGTTGGCAAAGATTTAGTTCTGAGGATTTATGCTGCCAGCAGACTAGCGACTAATCGCCAGCAGATCAGCGATTTTGAAGAACTTTGCTGCCAGATGATTCGTAGCTCATCACAAGAAGATACGTGTTGTTATGATCCTACTGCAGGGATAATATGGTCATAGCTCATGGCTGATGAGAATGAATGACAAAAATGATAAGAATGATAAGAATGACTGATAAAAATTTGATAATTTGAAAGAAAATTATATTTTCGAAAGAAACCCAAAAAGATTGAATTTGACATGAATAATATTTTGAAAATTATGCATGTTAGAAATTGATTTTGAATCAATAATCTATATATGCTTATTGTTAATAAGTATTAATGTATTTTATTGTTTGATAAAATCTAGTTGAAATGATCATTGCTTATTGGGCTGTCTAGCTCATTATCCTATTTTATTGTTCTTGCAAATCTTAAGAAATAAGATGATACGGAGCTTGTATGGGAGAAATTGATTAGAAGCAGAATATTGGTATTTTTATTTTAGATAGAAAATTTATTTGAAGCTGCTATAAGATCTTTGAGAATTGTTAAACTTTATGAAATATTGAAAATAAATTTTAATTAATTAAATTTTATGAGATATTAAAATTAGATTTTAAATAGTTAAATTTTAAATTTAATTTATTGATTAATTATTCTGTTATTGCTTTATGATAGCATGATGAGATACCTTGCATGCTTGTGAAAAGAGTTTCCTATGAGTATGCGGCGATTGCCATAACCTTCGACTCATAAGTTTCGGATCGAGGGCATGACAATTAAAGTAGTATCAGAGTATAAGTGGATAAATTATGATATTTAGAATCGAATATAGGATAAGTGTAGATGGATAGATATTAGAGACATCAAGATATTGATCAATGATGATTACAGTATAAGTTGTCTTCATGATTTGTGACTAAGCTTTGTGATTAAAAATAAAAAGATCATTTAAAAATAATTACTCAAAGGATTTGATATATGATTGATAATCAATGGATCATGTTATGATTATTTAGATTTTAATATAAAGAAGTCACAAGAGGATTGATCATGAAATTTCGTTATACATTATGATTTTAATTTTTAGTTATTAAGGTGAATTGAAAACTGAAATTCAATGTGGGAGTAATACTATGATATCGCTTCTAGTTGTGAAGATGACTATTAGTGGCAAGATAAAGATTCGATCATAAAATATTATTTTAGATTGGACTAAGAAGGATTTTTATGATATCTGATTGGAATATTCTTTGAAGTTGAACTTTAAATATATAGATTATGTATAAATCAGTACGTACAAGGAAAGTATATTTGGGATTATTGTAAATTTAAGTTTTATATTAGAAGAGCATCAAAATACTTTTTATTGATTTTACTTACCAAATTTTGATTGTCTAAATGAATTGATATGAGCATTAAGATTTGATTCATAGAGGATCAATAGACCTATATGATATATTTGAATGTGATATTGGACTTAACGATTATTTAAGATGGTAGTGCACCTGGCAAAAGTAGGAATGAGAATTGAAAGTTAATCTTTGATTTCAATTGAAATATAAAGTTTTAGATCTTTTTCATTTATAGGATAGAGGGATAATTTGATCAAAAATTATTTCATGAACCTAAGAAATTTTGATTGTTTGATCAGAGTGCGCAGTGGAAGCATAATGATCTGGATTACATTGAGCTAGGTAGCAATATTGATTCTTTAAATCAAAAAATTATGATAGATGATTTGATTTGATTGTCTCTACAAAAAAAATTTATTGATAATAGAAATGACAATAATCTTGACTATGGATTATTTCGGATATCGCCATATGATTTTCAAAAGTAGATCTTATGTCTACCATGTTGAGAATTTTTTTTAGCATCATGAGTCGTGATCAGTGGGCCCTTAGTTCTTGATTTTGAATTTGGAATATTTAGAGATAGATTCTTTTTATCCTAGAATTGAATCTTATACTTCTCTATCTATTAAAAGAAATTGAGAGTGTTTATCGATCCTTGATTTTGATCTTAGATTTTCTTATCCTCGAGCATCTATATATTGAGAATATAATAAAATTTGTTCATGATCTTGTGGTATATCGATATTGTTGGCAAGAAACTTGATATCCTTATTTAGAAATAAGACGTCAGTTTTGATTTCAAAAAATGAATGATTCTAGTTAGGATATACTTTTAAGATATTGACTTTTTTCTTATGAAATGATTTAATGATGAAGTTGCATCGAGAATTAGAATATCAAAATGTTCAAAGATGAAATTAGAATGGTGAATCTCTAACTTTTGAAAGTATGGATAAGAGGCAATTCATATTAGTATGTCCTCCTATCTTGTGATGGATTGATTAATTAAGAGCAGATGATGTTTTGACGAAAAAATTTAGAATTCTTATTTAGAATTAAGATGTCGATTTTCTTCTGCTTATAAGAGATGGGTTTAACTTTAACCATCTATAGAAGGAATCAAGTCATGAGGTATTGAGCCTTATTCTTATAAGAAATGAGATTATGATTATCAAACTTTAAAGTTTGAAACACCTTTGACAGAAAATTTTGGGACAAAATTTTTTTTAGGAGGAAAGAATGTAATACCCCAGTTCTAAATTAAGGTTCCAAATCCAAGATTTTACCAAGGATTTTAAAGCATGCCAAAAAAAGGAAATAAAAGAAAAGCCAGCAGTGCTCTGCACGTGCTGGAGGCCATGAACCACAATAGGAAAAAAATTAGAACTCCGGAAGGAGTTCTTTCCTTCCCGATTTGAGACTCCGATTTCAATCGAAAGTTGAAGTTTTTTCTTGGCTCCAAAAACTCTAGATTCAACCCTCTTTTTAAAGCCTCCAATTCCTCCCTTCGATCCATACCAAACTTTTTGGAGTTTGCAGTGGATTTGGTGAGTCAATGACGGGTGTTTTCCTCCTCCACATTGATCAATCATCACCAAGAAATCAAGATAAAGCATATAAACCCATTGATTTATCCTCTCTACCCCTTTCCTCTGTCAATAGAACTTGGTCTCCGGCCGACAATCACCGGAGTTTCTTGCATAAAACAATCTACACAATTTCCTCTATTTTTTGGTGGGTTATTGGATTTTTCCCACCACCTTTTGGCCACCGCTGATCACTGGACCCGGTTGGCTGTTGCCGTTGTGGCCTTCTTCTCCGGCCACGGCTATTGTCGGTCGGAAGGATACCCTCCCCTACCTCGAGAACAAGAAGAACAAAACCCCCTGTTCCATGAAGAAAGGAAAAAAAAACAAAAGAAAGTCCTCCGTTCCATGAAGGCAAAGCCCAATAAAGAAAAAAGAAAAGAAAAAGAAAAGAGAGAAAAAAAAGAAAAAAAAAGAGAAAAGAAGAGAGATTTTCTCTCTCTTCCCTCTCTCCCTTCTTTGAGCCTGAATCCCACTCTCTCTCTAGAAGATTCGTTCTCTCTCTACTTCATCTCTCATATTTTCTCTCTCTAATATGATTATTGAATTTTAATGAAAAAAGAGAAAGCAAGAAAAGAAAAAAAAGAAAGAAAGAAAAAGATTTTTTCACTCTTCTCTTTTTTTCTCTCCACTATCTCTCCATGACTTTCTCTCTCTATAACTTTCTCTCTCTAAAATTTTCTCTCTAGATTGCTTGTATTTTCTTATAATCTCTCTCTTAATATTTTCTAGATGTTTGAAAAGATTAATGATGAATTTGAACGATCCTAATGAAGGGGTCCTGATTTATAATCATCGGACAGTGTATCGACACCTACCTTGGCTGGACCAGATATTATTTGATTTTATTATTCATGATTTTATTGAATTATGTATATAGTAATTCCATTATGGTCTAATTCAAATTGTCTTGATCTGATCGATCAAATTATCAGACTATATCGCCTATTAGTTTTGATTTATCTTCATAGTTTCTCTCTCCTTTGACTTTATCTCTTCACTTGATTTATGAACTCAATGAAAGATTCTTGATCCTACTATTTCAAATCCAATTTGATCCAGATAAATAGATTTGAACCATCTATCTTCTAGTCTAATCTTAATCAATGAAATTAGAATGACCAAACCAATCTAGATCTTAGACGTGACTGTCATCAATCTATCTTTTTGGATTAATCATACTTTTTCTAATTATTGAAATTGATTTGCTATAGGATTGTAGATATCTGATAATGGGGTACTACGATAGGATCTATGAATAGAAGATTTTGGAAAGAAATTGCAAGAATGATATGGACTTGTTGGAATGCATACAAGGTAAGTAATGTTTCATCTTTTCTAGATTTATTGATAAATTATAATATATATTTTTGACTTGATTTATGAAATGATGCATGAATTTAATGAATGATATTTTATTATTGAAAGTATCTTATTTTTGAAATGTTATGATGAATCATGATTAAAAAATATTGATCTTATTATGTATTATAATTGATTGATTTCGATACCACATGAGTATGTGCATCTTTATCAAACTAAAATAAAAAACATGAATTATGAAAAGAATAATGAATTAAGATGATTTGAACTCTTAGCCTAACTATGTGGAGGATCCCGCCAATGGGGGGCTAATATGTTAGCAAAGATTTAGTCTTAAGGATTTATATCATCAGCAGACCAGCAACTAACGGCCAGCAGACCAGTGATTCTAAAGAACTTTACTACCAGATGATTCGCAGCTTACCACAAGAAGATACGTAGTGTTATAATCTACCGTAGGAATAATATGGTCATAGCTCATGGCTGATGAGAATAAATGATAAAAATGACAAGAATGATAAGAATGACTGATAAGAATTTGATAATTTAGAAGAAAATTATATTTTTGGAAGAAACCCAAAAAGATTGAATTTGACATGAATAATATTTAAAAAAATGCATGTTAGAAATTGATTTTGCACCGATGATCTATATATGCTTATTTTATATAAGTATTAATGTATTTTATTGTTTGATAAAATTTAGTTGAAATGATCATTGCTTACTGAGCTGTCTAGCTCGTTACCCTATTTTATTGTTCTTATATATCTTAAGAAATAAGATGATACGGAGCATGTATAGGAGAGATTGATTAGAAGCAGAACATTGGTATTTTTATTTTAGATAGAAAATTTATTTGAAGCTGATGTAAGATCTTTGAGAATTGTTAAACTTTATAAAATATTGAAAATATATTTTAATTAGTTAAATTTTATGAGATACTAAAATTAGATTTTAAATAATTAAATTTTTGATTTAATTTATTGATTAATTATTCTACTATTGCTTTATGATAGCATGATGAGATGCTGCATGCCTGTAGAAAGAGTTTTCTATGAGTGTGTGGCGGTTGTCATGACCTTCGGCTCGCAAATTTTGGGTCGGGAGCATCACAATCGTAAATCTCAACGGATTCCTTGATCACCAAATGGTTTTGGCAACGGGGCATCTGAAGAACAAATGATGGACAGATTAATTCCTCCGTGGCTCCACACATGAAGCATTCATTACTTACGTTCCAACCTCTCCTAGCAAGAATATCTCTAGTATGCAAACGGTTTCTCAAGCCTAACCAAAGGAAAATTTTAATTTTCTCCAGGGAAGCTGTCTCCCAAATGCAGTTGTGGTATGACCATCTAATTCCTCCAAAGTTGATGAATTTATAGAGAGATTCAATGGAAAAAGTCCATTCCGAGACGATTTCCAGACGGGCATATTCAGAAATCATGTCAGGTTCATGGGGGCTAGTAGGTTAGTTATCTATTCCAATTGGGTCACTTGAGAAAGCGATAGGCGACTAAGAAGTCTGATACTGATCCAAGTCCTGTTTCTCCAGTTCCATTGGTAGCGAACAGAGGCATTTTTCTTGGGGCCCTTTCAAACGAGTCTTCGAACACGTTACATAAAGGGCTCTGGCCAAATCACACATCTTTCCAGAAGCGCGTGTTCTCTCCATCACCAATAAGATGCCACTTACCCATCTTATTTATTTTATATAAAGATATAAAAAACTCTGGTTTGCAGAAAATGATCTAATTAAGTTGTAGAATATGGTGGAATACTTTGTTCGTTCTGGAAGTAGTTATCCGGATCAACCTTAGCCTTCACTTGTGCCAATCTTTTGAAGTTGTTCGTGAAGTACCTTTCCCCCCATTCAGTGGCTTCAGAGTAGGTTATCTTACCTTTCTCATTCCTGCCTAGGTCTATATCCCTGTAGTTTAAGTAAGCAGCTCTTGGATTCTTAGAGACATAAGGAGCCATGAAATCGTAAAGGCTCTTCATCCAATCCAAGTGCTTCTGGCTGTCCTCGTTCTCAGGCCAGTTCAGGTAGTGCTGGATATTGTACAAGTTCCCCTTCCTATGAGGAAAAGGAAGGGCGGTTTCTGCTATCTCATCCATCCTCCCTCCCAAAGGATCCAATATCATTATTAGGGGATCATCCACTGCTTCTAATAAGAACTTCCAGATCTTCTCCAGACACTCCGCAGGGATAGGCTCCTTCACGAAGTCTGACTTGGCCTTGAAGGTGCTGTTGGAATATCGGTGCCTATTCAACAAGAAGCTAGGGTCCAACTCAGGGGCTTGTGCGAAGTAGAGAGTCGAGTTTATCCAGCTCATCTCAGCGCAGTCTTTGGCCTCCACTCCTAACTCAGGAAAGCTCTTGTCGAGTATGGAGAGAAGCTCCTGGCGCCCGCCAAGGAACAAAGACTGAAACGAAGCCTGGATCGTGCGGTTCCCCTGCTCCTTGTTGCCGATGGGATTCACAAGAATTCTAATGAAAAGATTGTCATCAAACTTCGGTGCCACTTCCTGCCACCTCTCGACCAACTTAGTTGCCCCTTCACTTAGGTTTTTCCGAACCTGAAAAATAGTGACTGTGGGGGGAACATAGACTAAATTGATCTTGAACGAGAGGATCACACCAAAGCTGCTTGCACCTCCTCCTCTTATGGCCCAGAAGAGATCATCACCCATGGACTTCCGATCCAAGAGCTTGCCGTTGGCATCTACAATGACTGCGTCGACGATGTTGTCGGCGGATGTCCCATACTTTCTCATCATGGTCCCTATTCCACCTCCACTCAACAGCCCGCTGATGCCGAGGGTGGTGCAGATGCTCGCGGGGAACCCGGCAGTTTGGTTCTTGGCCCCAACATTGATTTGGTAGTACACCTCGCCGATTGTCGCACCAGCTCCAACCCATGCGGTGCCATCAGTTGCGTTAACCGTGACCCATGCATAGTTGGTGAGGTCGAGAAGGATGAACGGATCGTCAGATGAGACGGAGGATAGTCCCTCGTAGTCGTGGCCGCCGCTCCGAACTCTAATGTGGAGGCCCTGGGCCTTGCCACATGTGACCGCAGCTTGAACATGGGAGGCATTAGTGGGTGTCAAGATGATGGCCGGCATTGTGGCATTAGGGGTGATGATCCTTTTGTTTTTGACGGTGGAATTGAAGACATTGACGTAGGAAGTGGTGCCTGGGATGGACAGGAGTTTGGAGGTGGAGTTATCAGAGCTGGTGCTATCGAGGAAACACTGCACGAAGGCACGTGGATTGGTGGTGTTGGTGGTGGTTCCATCTACGAATCCAGAGATCGAGAGGAAGAGAAAAGAGAGAATAGTGAGGTTGGCTAGCATTGTGGATGTCATTTCTTTGTTTCCATGGCTTGGTTGTGGGTGGTATTTATAGGAGGCATAATGGACTCGCTAGAAAGATGCCATTTATTTGTTTCCATGGCTTGGTTGTGGGTGGTATTTATCGGAGGCATAATGGACTCACTAGAAAGATGCCATTTCTTTGTTTCCAAGGCTTGGTTTTGGGTGGTATTTATGGGAGGAATAATGGACTCGCTTGAATGAGTATATCTAAGTGTATCATGCATGATTAATTGTATTCCATGATTTCCAACCAAAATTGAAAAGAAAAAAAGAGAGTTAATTAAGTTTTCAGTCCTTGAAATTCAGCGTATTCTTTAAAATGGTTCCCAAAGTTCAAAAACTCTGAAATTTGATTCATTTAATTTTTGAACTGTTTAGCATATGGATGATGATGTGGCATTCGATGATTGAATACTTTTGGATAAGAAATCTTTTAGTACATGCTACATCATCATCCATATGCTATATCCTCACCAAGATGGATGATTATATGGCATATAGGTAATAATGTATCATATGGATGATGAGGTAACATATAGATGATGATATAACATGTATTGTGAATTTTTTTTTCAAAAGTGTCTGATGTTATCATCCATATGCTATATCATTGTGCATCTACATATTATACCATACCTCAACAACCAATATATGGCCTGTTATTATATATATGCCAATCATCGCCCACATGGGTGATACATGATATATGGATGATGACATGGATTCGGCGATTGGACACTTTTGGATAGAAAATTCTGCAACATATACCATATTGTCACCTATGCCATATCATCACCCATGTGGATGATGCTATGACACTCAACAATTGGATACTTTTAGATAGAAAATTCTACATCACATGCCACATCATCATTCATATGCCATGTCATTGCCAATATGCCATATTATCATTAGAATAAAAATTTTTATCTCTCATGCCATGTCATCGCCGTATATCGTGTCATCCATGCCACATCATCTTGGTTAATGTTACACCACTTAAGCATCAGTTATCATCATCTGAGATTTCTAGTGAGAGAAAGTGGCTGGCGCCTGAGGGAAAGACCATATTAAAATGGTTCAGAAATTAGAGGGATAAAATTTTAGATTTTTGAACTTCATGAGTCATTTAAAAATATGCTAAACTTCAAGGACTAAAAACATAATTAATCTAAAATAAATAGCTTATGATTTATTACTTTACAGATTTGTGCATTAGTTAGTGCTTACCAAAAATCAAAAATATGATATGGAAATACTTACCAAAAATTAAAAGCATGGTATTCAAATATTCCCTTGGATAAAATAGTTAGTGCTTACCAAAAATATTAGTTAGTGCTTACCAAAAATAAAAAAATATGATATGGAAATACTTACCAAAAATTAAAAGCATGGTATTCAAATGTTCCCTTGGATAAAATAGGGAATATTCTAACTAGAATTGCTGTAAATAAATATAGGCAATGTTTATATCGCCTTTGAAGCGGAAATATGTGATTTTCCTGAGGAGATGTACATTGTATTGGGTTCAATGCATGCAGGACTAAGTGATGGAAGAATTGCTTCCAGCAGTTATTTGAATAGCTTATGATTTATTACGTTGCAGATTTGGGTATTAGTTAGTGCTTACCAAAAATAAAAAATACAGTATGAAAATGCTTACAAAAAACTATGGTATTAAAGCGATTACGTGTTGCACCATCATATCTTGAACACATGCTACATGGTAGATTGAGCTGGTGGACAAGTGGCGTTGGTCAAAAGTGACTTATGTATGATGATAGAAAGGAAGACGACCTGACTAGGTTATCAAAGATGGACAAATAAGAGGCCGAATAAAATCTAGAAAGACTTCGGCCTGAGACCACTTATTTTACGAAGAGAGCTGAACTCAATTGAAGCCAAAAAATCCAAAGTCCTCAGCCTATAGGTGCTAGAGCCTCAACAGCATAGGCATGAAGATTAAAGCAACTTGTATTCAACATTAGTTAATATATAGTCGCTATAAAAGTGGGTTGGTGGGGAAAACTAACTAAAACATGTAAGTAGGAGAGTTTTCAGGTTGGTATAAGTTTGAGAGCATGGAGTATAAAAAGAAGGATTGTACAAAAAGGAACAACAATGAACAAATCTTCTTTCTTTCATATTTTTATCTTCTTTATAGTTTAAACAGTAGATTAGGATTAGATTGCATTCCTATAATTAAAAGTCTTTGAAGTTTCAAGGCACTCAAACTTCGCATTGACTCTTCTTGATTCGGCTGAAAAGTCGCTGGCATGTTGCGTAATTCTCCGATTGGCCATTAGCTTGCTATCCTATATCAAATAGAAACTAAGAAAACAAGTTTCTAGCGTGCCCAGTGGGATCCATTATATGGAACACCACTGAAGAAGAAGAGACGATGTAGAATCATCCAGCCTGGTTCAACCTGAGAACCCTATGGAACATGCTGCTGCTCTTGACGAGCAGCAGGGCATGCCTTGAAGAAGAGACGATGTAGAATCATCCAGCCTGGTTCAACCTGAGAACCCTATGGAACATGCTGCTGCTCTTGACGAGCAGCAGGGCATGCCTTGGGTTGAATTAGCGGAGAATACCCCTCCAACGCTGCAGCCTCGAGTTGCCAACGGTGGAACCCATCAACTGCACTAGGATCTTGGCTAGGAAGACCAACCTCATCATATATACAGGATTGTTCCAATGGATAGTGGGATAGTTATATTATGATGCTGTTATGCGGTTTGTGTACAATTTGGATGAGAGTCAAAAGGATCTCCTTGAAGCTATAATGAGTCAGGTTGCAATGGTCTTGAGTCCCTTTGCTAATCCACAAGAGAACTCTTCCACTCAAGTAGCTAAGCAAGCAGAAAAATTGGTTGCAATGTTGGCGGGCCAACATCGAAAAAGGATAATTAGCTATGTAACAAAGATATAGCTAAATTTCAAAAAAGCATTGCAAAATATTTCTACCAACGTAAATACATTGGCAAAATACCATTGTTGATTTAACTTACTGATGTTTAATAATTTTCACTGGCAAAAGGAAGTTTTATTGATGTTTCCTAAAGCATCGTTGATTATTTTTAACTACACTAAATGATCATCGAAAAAAAACTTTTTAACAACGTAAAATTAACATTGGAAATAGTTAATTTACCTACACTATAGAAGCATCGGTAAAAATAACTTTATTGATGCAAATATTACATCACAAAAATTGAATTTTACCTATGCTTATTAAGCATCGAAAATAATAATTAATTAGCAGCGTAAGCTAATCATTGCCAAAAAAAATTTTGGCGATGCTTAGTTAATGCCAGTAAATTATTGGCGATGCTACAATTGCATCGCCAATATCAAAATTTATGTATGCTTAAATTACATCGCTAATTTTTGTGACGCAAGATAAGCATAGGTAAATATATTTTGCGACATAAATTTACGTTGGTAATTTCTAAAGCATGCTAAAGGTGGCACGTCGGTCCACCCAGCATGCTCTTTGGCAACGCTACTTTAGATTTACCGATGCTAATTAGCATCGCTAGAACTATTTTCTATGCTTATTTTTGCATTGCTAATTATTTTTAATAAAAAAATAATTGCTTTGGTGCCAATTTTTTAAAACCTATAGACAAATAAATATATAATATCTATCTTCTTCATTTATACATGCCAAAATTAAATTCATTTTACTTTAAAATATTCACATAAATCAACCATATAAAATGTCATACACACAACCGATGCAAAATAAGTATATATACAATCATAAAGGATATTGTTGACGCAGAAACTTGTCGTCGCCGGAGTTGAGGCCGAAGAGGCTGCCGTCGGGGACCTGCAAAACAAAGTCTCGCTCGGAACCAGTGGGGGGTGGCTCCGGCAAGACCCTCCGACGCTCAAGTTAGTTTCTGTCAACAGGAATGGAGTGCTCGATAGAGTATAGAGGAGAAGAAAAGGGTTTTCAGAACCTGGCTTCAGTGTGTTCGGAGGGTCCTTTTATAGAGGGAGTTTGTTGTAACCGTCTTGGTTAATGGGCGTCGTAACTGTCTTGATCAATGTCGGTCGTTATTGCCGATAAATATCGATCGTTATTGTCGATCGTTATTGCCGATCGTTATTGCCGATAAATGCCGATCGTCATTGTCGTGTAACCGTAGCAAGATCGCCTGCAGTAATCCATCATAAGGAGTTCGGCCATTAAGAAGCTCGTCCACTGAAGAAGTCCGTAAAGAGTCCAGCTTCCTTAGAAGCTCGGCCCGAGAGGAAGCTTTGGGGGGAGTTCGGCTCCTGCAGGCGCCTGGCTGTAACGACGTAGAGACAGTTCAGCTTTTGCAGGAGTCTGATCCGAAGCTCGGCAATTGAATAATCAGAAGTAGTTCGGCAGCTAAGTAGTTCGACCCACTGCCGACTGCTGAGGAGTTCGGGCGCTGGTTGTCCGAAGGAGCTCGTCCGACCGAAAGAATGGTCGCTTAAGGAGTTCGACCGCTGGGAGTATGAAGCTCGACCGCTTGAGAGTTCGGTCGGTTTGAAGGACTTCGGCTAAGGTCCGACCGCTGAGAAGTTCGATCGGATGTAGGAGTTCGGCCGAGGAGGCGACCGCTTGAGGCCCGGCCGAGGGAGGGTTCGGTCCTGACGCTGGGAGTTTGAGGAGCTCGGCGCGCTTGGCAGTTCGGCTGAAGCCCGTCCGCGGAATCTCTTCTGCAGGCCACTAGTCGCATCGGGCTGAGCATCGAACTAGACTTTGGCAGGAGCGGGGTTTATCCCCAACACTAGCCCCCCCACTCCCGAGTTCGAAACTTGAAGGAAGGGAGTGTAGTCAAGGCGACTGCCGAAGTTTTCTTCCGAGGCCTCGTATCGATCCATGTCGAAGTTCGACGGATATTTCATCTCTGGCTAAAGTTGATGCCGAAGTTGAGGCTCTTTAGCCGAGGTTGATTCGGTCACTTAGAAAAAATCCTATCTCTCGCCGAGGTCGAAGTCGGTGTTCTGACCTTATTTAACCGAAGTTGATAGGGTTGTTCGGAGGAGATCTTATCTCCTCTGGCCGAGGTTGACGAGGTCTTCCTCTTGTTCCTAATGGGTTGTGGGGGCACATGCGGACCGTCGTCCGAGCTTCTCCCCCCCATCTCGTCTAAGGTGAACGAGGCCTTCGACTTTGCTCGCGTTAGGACGAGGTCTTCCTCCTGTTCCTAACGGGCTGTGGGGGCACATGCGGACCGTCGTCCGAGCCTCTCCCCCCATCTCGTCTAAGGTGAACGAGGCCTTCGACTTTGCTCGCGTTAGGACGAGGTCTTCCTCCTGTTCCTAACGGGCTGTGGGGGCACATGCGGACCGTCGTCCGAGCCTCTCCCCCCATCTCGTCTAAGGTGAACGAGGCCTTCGACTTTGCTCGCGTTAGGACGAGGTCTTCCTCCTGTTCCTAACGGGCTGTGGGGGCACATGCGGACCGTCGTCCGAGCCTCTCCCCCATCTCGTCTAAGGTGAACGAGGCCTTCGACTTTGCTCGCGTTAGGACGAGGTCTTCCTCCTGTTCCTAATGGGCTTTTTACTCATTTTTCTCTTGCCATCCCATAATCTTGTTCAAAAATGAGAGCAAAGGAATTTTTGAAGGAAATTGATGATACATCCTCAGATTTTCTGAATTCCATGGCCGGGGAAGCATTATCCCTCCGAGTTCCTTCAGGCGATAAGTTTGGGTCGGATAACTTCCGTCACCTCGTATGGACCTTCCCAATTTGGGACGAGCTTCCCTTGACTCTAAGGCTGAGTGACAGCGGCTCGTCTGAGCACTAAGTCCCCCACTCTGAACGTCTTGCTTTTAACCCTGGAGTTGTAGTACCGAGCCACCTTCTGTTTATAAGCTGACATCCGGATGCGGGCTTCCTCCCTCCTTTCTTCCAGGAGGTCGAGGTTGACTCTGAGGTTTTGGGGGTTGTGCTGCTCATTGAAGCCCACGACTCGTGCAGAAGGGAGCTTAAGCTCAACTGGGATAACTGCCTCAGTACCGAAGGCCAAAGCGAAAGGTGTTTCTTCAGTTGGCACCCTCTGAGTAGTTCGGTATGCCCATAGGACATGGTAGAGTTCGTCCATCCAGGCCCCTTTTGCCTTATCAAGTCTCGCTTTGATTTCTTGTAGCAAGGTCCGGTTGGTTATCTCAGCTTCCCCATTAGCCTGCGGATGAGCCACAGAGGTGAAACGTTGGGAGATGTTTAATCCTTCACAGAACTCGGCGAACCTAGCCCCAGCGAACTGACGCCCATTGTCGGTTATAAGGGTTCGGGGCAGGCCGAACTGGCAAACTAGTGACTTCCAAACAAAGTTCTATACCTTGGCCTCGATAATTTTAGCGGGTGGTTTAGCTTCGACCCACTTGGTGAAGTAATCAATCGCGACCAAGAGGAACTTCCGCTGTCCCGATGCTATTGGGAAAGGGCCGAGTATATCCATTCCCCATTGCACAAACGGCCAAGGAGAATTGAGCGGAGTGAGTTCGGATGCCGGCCACCTCTGCACACTAGCATTTTTCTGACAGTGGTCGCACCTCTTTACGTATTCCACAGAATCGCGAAACAAGGTCGGCCAGTAATATTTCATTCGGATGATCAGTTGCGTAGTTCGGCCTCACTTTATGCCGAACTTCATTCTACGAGAGAACTTTGTTCGCCTTTGTTTGCGCTTGATTGAACCTCGAAGGGAAGTTCGGCTTCACTTGCGCTGAACTTCATTCCAATAATGAGCTTATGAGGAAAGTTCGGCCTTGCTTCAGCCGAACTTTATTCCGAAGAGCAGCGGAGTTCGGCCCCACTTATGCCGAACTTCATTCCGTGGGAGACTTTGTTCCGCCCTTGCTTAGGCCGAACTTAACTTTGTGGCGACTACGAAAGTTCGGCCTCACTTAAGCCGAACTTCGCTCCGCTTTCCCGCGAAAGCTTCCGCGGGAGGACTTCATGGAGCTCGGCTTTCCTGGCGCCGGATTTCATTCCGAATCTTCATTCCGATTTCCCGCGAGATTCTTCCACGGCAGAACTTCCTGCTTCTTTGTCGGGGCTTCCTCGATGATGAGCCTCGAGATCGTAGACGTGGCTGAACTTCATTCCACCTCCTTGCAAATGGGGGAACTTCTTCCTTCATTACCCGAACTCTCTTGACGACGGGCTCAAGTGGAGCTCGGCTTTGCTTTAGCTACCGAACTTCACTCTGCCTCCAAAGAATTCTTTGCAGTAGGTTTCATAGATGACATACTCGAGATGAGGGAGTTCGGCCTGACTTGAACGATGAGAGCCTCGAGGGAAAGTTCGGCTTCTCTTCCGCCGAACTTCATTCCAAACCCCCTTGTGAAATTTTCTATGGGAGAACTTCTGCTCTCCATTTCTCCATCCTAAGGGCGATTGGTATGCCCAAACGCTTTTCCTTATGACCGGTTCCTCGCGTCCTCATGGCGAGTTTGCTGGCAAAGTCCCCGTTGGATGTTGCCGCTCGACCAGCGTCATCTCGGTGGAGCCACAGACCTGACCAGCAGGTTGAACTGCCCCACGTCTGCGATGGCTTCGTGTGGAAACTGGGCTATTGGGGCTGAGACAGGAACAGATAGATCTAGCGTGCAGGCTGCCGATCGCCATGTCGAAGCTCTCAAGGCATTTTCTCTTCGGAAGAGAACTCTAGTGAGGAAGAAGGTGGATTTCCAGAGAGAGAGAAATTACTATCGAGCACTCCTTTAAGAACAAGGGAACCTCGAAGGTTCAGGCCCTCCTTCTAGCGCCAAAGTGTTGGGGATAAACCCCGCTCCTGCCAAAGTCTAGTTCGATGCTCAGCCCGATGCGACTAGTGGCCGCAGAAGAGATTCCGCGGATGGACTTCAGCCAAACTGCCAAGCAACCGAGCTCCTCAAACTCCCAACGATAGGACCAAACCCTCCCTCGGCCGGGCCTCAAGCGGTCGCCTCCTCGGCTGAACTCCTACATCCGGCCGAACTTCTCAGCGGCCAGACCTTAGTCGAAGTCCTTCAAACCGACCGAACTCTCAAGCGGTCGAGCTTCATACTCCCAGCGGCCGAACTCCTTAAGCGACCATTCTTTCGACCGGACGAGCTCCTTCGGACAAACAGCGCCCGAACTCCTCAGCAGTCGACAGTGGGTCGAACTACTTAGCTGCCGAACTACTTCTGATTATTCAATTGCCGAGCTTCGGTCAGACTCCTGCAAAAGCTGAACTGTCTCTACGTCGTTACAGCCAGGCGCCTGCAGGAGCCGAACTCCCCCCAAAGCTTCCTCTCGGGCCGAGCTTCTAAGGAAGCCGGACTCTTTACGGACTTCTTCAGTGGACGAGCTTCTTAATGGCCGAACTCCTTATGATGGATTACTGCAGGCGATCTTGCTACGGTTACACGACAATGACGATCGGCATTTATCGGCAATAACGATCGATAATAACGATCGACAATAATGATCGATTTATCGGCAATAACGATCGACATTGATCAAGACAGTTACGACGCCCATTAACCAAGGCGGTTACAACAAGCTCCCTCTATAAAAGGACCCTCCGAATACACTGAAGCCAGGTTCTGAAAACCCTTTTCTTCTCCTCTATACTCTATCGAGCACTCCATTCCTGTTGACAGGAACTAACTTGAGCATCGGAGGGTCTTGCCGGAGCCACCCCCCACCGGTTCCGAGCGAGACTTTGTTTTGCAGGTCCCCGGCGGCAGCCTCTTCGGCCTCAACTCCGGCGACGATAAGTTTCTGCATCAACAGATTGGCGCTAGAAGGAGGGCCTGAACCTTCGAGGTTCCCTTGTTCTTAAAGGAGTGCTCGATAGCGATTTCTCTCTCTCTGGAAATCCACCTTCTTCCTCACTAGAGTTCTCTTCCGAAGAGAAAATGCCTTGAGAGCTTCGACACGGCGATCGGCAGCCTGCACGCCAGATCTATCTGTTCCTGTCTCAGCCCCAATAGCCCAGTTTCCACACGAAGCCATCGCAGACGTGGGGCAGTTCAACCTGCTGGTCAGGTCTGTGGCCCCGCCGAGATGACGCTGGCCGAGCGGCAACATCCAACGGGGACTTTGCCAGCAAACTCGCCATGAGGATGCGAGGAACCGGCCATAAGGAAAAAGCATTTGGGCATACCAATCGCCCTTAGGAAGGAGAAATGGAGAGCAGAAGTTCTCCCGCAGAAAATTTCACAAGGGGGTTTGGAATGAAGTTCGGCGGAAGAGAAGCCGAACTTTCCCTCGAGGCTCTCATCGCTCAAGTCAGGCCGAACTCCCCCATCTCGAGTATGTCATCTACGAAACCTGCTGCAAAGAATTCTTTGGAGGCGGAGTGAAGTTCGGTAGCTAAAGCAAAGCCGAGCTCCACTTGAGCCCGTCGACAAGGGAGTTCGGGTAATGAAGGAAGAAGTTCCCCCATTTGCAAGGAGGCGGAATGAAGTTCGGCCACGTCTACGACCTCGAGGCTCATCATCGAGGAAGCCCCGACAAAGAAGCAGGAAGTTCTGCCGTGGAAGAATCTCGCGGGAAAATCGGAATGAAGATTCGGAATGAAATCCGGCGCCAGGAAAGCCGAGCTCCATGAAGTCCTCCCGCGGAAGCTTTCGCGGGAAAGCGGAGCGAAGTTCGGCTTAAGTGAGGCCGAACTTCCGTAGTCGCCACAAAGTTAAGTTCGGCCTAAGCAAGGGCGGAACAAAGTCTCCCGCGGAATGAAGTTCGGCATAAGTGGGGCCGAACTCCGCTGCTCATCGGAATAAAGTTCGGCTGAAGCAAGGCCGAACTTTCCTCAGAAGCTCATTATTGGAATGAAGTTCGGCGCAAGTGAAACCGAACTTCCCTTCGAGGTTCAATCAAGTTCGGCGCAAACAAAGGCGAACAAAGTTCTCCCGCAGAATGAAGTTCGGCATAAAGTGAGGCCGAACTGCGCAGCTGATCATCCGAATGAAGTTCGGCGGAAGGAAAGCCGAACTCCCCTCGAAAGCTCATTATTGGAATGAAGTTCGGCTCAAGTGAGGCCGAACTCCCCTTTGAAGCTCACCATAAAGTGAAGTTCGCTTTAAGTAAGGCCGAACTCCCCCGCTCAAGTATGTCATCTCTAGAAAGAATTCACGGGAGGTGCAATGAAGTTAGGCCGCGCTCGAGACCACCCGAGGGCGAGCGAGGCCGAATTCCCCCTCATGTACGTCACCAAGGAAGCCCCTGCAAAGAATTCACGGGAGGTGCAATGAAGTTCGGGCAAGCAAAGCCGACCCCCTCTCTGCAAGCAAGGAAGTCCGGACAAAGAAGCATGAAGTTCTCCCGCGGAAGGTTTTGCGGAAAAGCGGAACAAAGCTCCGCGCAAGCGAGGCCGAACTCCTCGTACATCATCGAAATGAAGTTCGGCGGAAGCAAGGCCGAACTCCCCTCAGAAGCTCGTCATTGGAATGAAGTTCGGCTTAAGTGAGGCCGAACTTTCCTTCGAAGCTCACCATCAAGTTAAGCGTAAGCGAGGGCGGAACAAAGTTCTCCCGCGGAATGAAGTTCGGCACAAGTGAGGCCGAACTCCGCTGTTCATCCGAATGAAGTTCGGCGGAAGCAAGGCCGAACTTTCCTCAGAAGCTCATCATTGGAATGAAGTTCGGCGCAAGTGAGGCCGAACTCCCCTTCGAAGCTCACCATAAAGTTCGGCGCAAACGGGCGGAACAAAGTTCTCCCGCGGAATGAAGTTCGGCATTTCACAGGAGGTTAGATGAAGTTCGGTTGCGCTCACGACCGCCCCAGGACAAGCGAGGACTCCCTGACTCCAAAGAAGCTCCAACAAAGGGCATGAAGTTCTCCCGCAGGTTTCACAAAAAGACGGAACGAAGTTCGGCAGCGTCCATGACCACCCCATCTCAAGTGAGGCCGAACTTCACCTCGAGCTCGCCACCAAGGAAGCCCCGACGGAAGGGCGCGAAGAAGCCCTCCTCCCGAAAGGTTCCGCAACTACGCCCCGCTACTCCAACTCGAATTCTCAGCGAAGTTAAGAGCCAGCCGCCAAGACCTGAAGCACTATGGCCTCCCAAAATGTGCGCGATCTAAGCAAGTAATGCCCCTAGCATCGCGACCACGGCCACGACACTGAGGAATACATTCAGCTCCAAGACAAGATTGAAGAGCTCGGCGGGGTAAATTCCTTCAACGCCAGCCTGAAGCAGGAGAAGACCGGCTAAGAGCACTACCGTAACTAGAAACTACAAGGTCGGCCACCTCACGGCATCATCAACGTTACCCCAGAGGAGGGGCTAGATACATCAGCGATTCGTCACCTCCCAGCGTCAAAACCAATGAGAAGCACGCTCCAAATGAAAGAGGCCAGCATGAGATAGAGGAGGTCGTCTGGACGGGACTTACTGCCCGAGGGAACTCAGAGGAAGAACGCCCCGACGACCCTGAAATGGGGATGTGCTGCCCGTAATTTTCCTTCGGTAACATTCTTCCCTTCCGATAATATTGTTTCTGGATGCAAAAACTGTACGATGACAGCGAAGGAGCAGCCAATAGCCCGTTAGGAACAGGAGGAAGACCTCGTCCTAACGCGAGCAAAGTCGAAGGCCTCGTTCACCTTAGACGAGATGGGGGGAGAGGCTCGGACGACGGTCCGCATGTGCCCCCACAGCCCGTTAGGAACAGGAGGAAGACCTCGTCCTAACGCGAGCAAAGTCGAAGGCCTCGTTCACCTTAGACGAGATGGGGGGAGAGGCTCGGAC